>CAKNYM010049176.1:61487-166900 GCA_932195095.1 Andricus curvator
ATACTTCATCCATACTTCAGCTATACTTTAGCTAGACTTTGGCTATATTATTTCAATATACTTGAAGTATGGGATCGTGTCATTTACCATACATGTTTTATTCTTCTGAAAGACAATGATTGATCAATCACATACTTATAATTTTTACCCTGCCTTGGGTCAAATGAAAAATTTGTTTGAAAACGCTTTTTTTTATGTAATAATGTGGATGAAAATATAAACAAAAATTTCCATATTAAGTCGAGTGTTCACCCTTTTGAACTGTTGTTGTCAATTTTTGCAATTTAATCAATAAGTAGTTGCAAAAAATTTGGAAACGCAAAATGGCCCAAGGCAAGGCACCTTCCCCTATTCAGATTTTTTATGTATAATATCCTAATTGGAAAATTTATTGGTTACCTAACCGTTCTGCTTGATGATTTTTGGTTTATTCTGCGATTCCTGTCAAGTTTGTTGGTCTCTGCTTCTTTGGGTTAGGGATTCTGATGTTCCTGGTTTTCTGGATGAATGCGTTGAAAACTAGACTGGACTGAAATAATTGTAAGCGAATTAGGGCAGAGTAACGGCGTTGAAAACTAGACTGAATCCTCTTTCGGATTCTGGGGTTTTTATATTGCAAGTTTTCGTACATTATTCACGTCATTGCTGTTATTTTCCAGTTTCATCTTTGCACGGACCAGTTTCTATCCTGGTTTGAATCAGCTTGTTTTTTTCGCAAGATAAAATTTATCACAGAATGTACAATAATAGAATCGCTGACAACAAATAATTTGATAAAAGTGTAAATTTTAAAATTATTCCAACAGAAACAACAGGAAAGATTCAATATTCGTTGTTAGCTATTCTATTATTGTACCTTCTGTATTAAATTTTATCTTGCGACAAAAACAAAGTGATTCATTTACAACAGATCGCATATCTTAAAATTAAACAATCTTTGAAAATAATGGGCACAAGATTTAATTATAAAGGTTAATTTGTGAAACAATTTAGGGATAGTTACCCTCTTCAATGCTCTTTTTTTTCTTAAAAATACATAAATATCTCCATCCTCTTTTTTGTGTGCAACACGTATTTTCTTCGGATTCTTTTGCTCGATTTTAGACTTATTTTGCAATTTTCTACATGATTGGTGGGTGGTTTACCCTTGCCCAATTTTTTCATTCATGTTGGATGGACCCTATTTTACTTCCTTCGTTATAAAACTATTTTCCCAATTGTCTTTGTGTATGGAAAGTATATATTATCATTTACACCAACTAAAAAGTGTTTAGGGGTAACTACCTCCATTAATTTTGTTTTTAATTTTTTGGCGAAACACGTGAATTTTATTTTTGTCCCAAGTGCAAAATATATATATTTTAAATTTTTCTCCTATGAATTGAGCAATTTTCAGCACATTAAAAAATATGTAGGGGTGGCTAACCCCCGCGTAATTTTTTTATTTATGGTGGATGGACTCTATTTTACTTCCTTCGTTATAAAATTAATTTCCCAATGCTTTTTGTGTATGGAAAGTATATATTATCATAGACATAAATACATTGATTAGCAGTTCGAACTCGAAAGTTCATTGCCTCACTACCCGATTCGGGTAGTGTTTCTAGGTGGATATTTACTACCAATGTGGGCCCACCACACCCACGACGGGTATATATATATATATATATATATATATATATATATATATATATATATAATCATAGACACAAAATAAAAAGTGTTTAGGGGTAGCTACCCCCGTTAATTAAAAAAAGAATTTCTGGCGAAACACATCAACTTTATTTTTGTCTCAAGTGCAAAATATGTATATTTTTAAATTTTTCTCCTATGAATTTAGCCATTTTCAGCACATTTAAAAATATGTAGGGGTGTTTTACCCCCGCGTAATTTTTTTATTCATGTTGGATGGACTTTATTTTATTTCCTTCGTTATAAAACTAATTTCCCAAATTTTGTGTGTGTGTGGAAAGTATATATTATCATAGACACAAAATAAAAAGTGTTTAGGGGTAGCTACCCCCATTAATTTTTTTACAAAATTTTTTTGGCGACTCACGTCAACTTTATTTTTGTCTCAAGTGCAAAATATATATTTTTTAAATTTTTTATCTGTGAATTTAGCAATTTTCAGCAGAACTTACAAAATATGTAGGGGTGGTTTACCCCCTTCATTTTGTTGTTGTTGAGAAAATTACCTTATTCATCTTTCATCACGAGGAAACTTTTCCAGTAGGTTTGGTCGAAATCAATTTTGTTTTTATACACAGAACTATACAATCGTCACTTGCGACCCCTATATTTGAGGGGCTGTTTCACCCCCTTACAGTGTTTTTCGCAGATATAAAAAAATACATGTCGCTTAGTTTTTCGAGTACTACAACATATATCAGGGAGAATCAAATCAGCGAGGGACACCTGGAGTATCTTCCTTGTAAGACAAAAAAAGAGATTCTACGACTTCACGTGCAGAACGTGCCTAATTTAACCTTTCGGCAGTCGCGCTGTTGTAAAACGTACAACAGTACCGATTTTTTTGGTACAAGTCGCAACTCGAATGCACGGGAGACGTGAGACCGCCATGTATGCCTTCCCCCACTCTTCCCTCACCACTTCACTCCTCAAAAATACCAACATCGATTTTTGGTCTCCAACCCTTAACGTTCAAAAGCAACCCCCTTGACACGACGCATATATGACTTTGTCAAAAAACAATCTTTTTTAGAATTTCAAAGTGTGAATAGAGTCTCTGATTTTTGGGCTCCTCAAAAATTCCAATACCCAATTTTGGGCTCCTACCCTTAACGTTAAAAAGCAACCCCTTAGTACCGAGCAGATGTGACTTTGTCAGAGAATCATCTTTTTTAGAAATTTACTTTGTAAATTAAGTTTCTGATGTCTGAGACTCAGAATTTTATATGGTGAATAGAGTCTCTGATTTTTGGGTTCCTTGAAAATTCAAATTCGAATTCATAGATAGGCATTGGATTTTTTAGATGTAGGGTTTGTTTTTGCAAACAAAAAATCAAGCATTCGTGAGCCCAAGAAAAGCCCAACACCACTTTCTATTTTTTTTTCCATGTTTGAGTTTTTACTTGGGGGTTGGTTTTTTGTACATAGGGTGGTTTTTGATCATTTTGTTTGGTGCATTCGAGAGCCCAATATAAGCCAAAAATTATAATGCACTTTATTTGTTCCAGATTTTATTTTTGACAAGGGGGTGGTTTTCTTGCACATAGGGGCTGGTTTTTTCAATTTTTTCCGTGCATTTGAGAGCCCAAAATAAGCCCAAAATTGTGGTCTACTTTGTTTCTTCCTAGTTTGAGTTTTTCTATAGGGGGTAGTTTTATTTCCGGTAGGGGTAGTTTTTGGAAATTGGTTGTTGGCGCGTTCAGGAGCCCAAAAAAAGCCCAAAATTCTGTCGTCTTTGATTTTTAATTTTTTCAAATTTTTATGTAGTGGAGGTGCTGGCTTGAGTCAAGCCAGCACTTCCACACCAAATTTGAATTTTCAAAAAAAGTAGTGGAGCCAAAAAAGCGGCAATACAGCCCAAAAAAAGCCCAAAATTCTGATACAAAAAAAATTGGGAATTTCGATTGTGGAGGTGCTAGCTTGATGGACCTCAATAACACGACAAAACATGGGTGTTGTAAAAAGTACAACACGCGACTACTCGTGTGAGCAGAACGGCCGCGACTACCGAAAGGTTAAAATGCATTCGGTCCAACGTAAAACGTTTATAAATTTCCCTTGAAATATATAAATTTACTTATAATGCACAAAGTTTTATTCGGCTTAAACGAAATTCAAAAACTAAAATTAAAAACATCATACTTGCAATGTACAAAACGCACTTGCACTCACTGTTCACCTGCATTCGAAGCACACAAGAAACAATATGATGGTGTCGGGGGCCTGATAGGTGACGCTACGTGATGTCTTTTGGCGCACGTGAATCTGCACAACTATGCGTAACCAATCAGAAATGGGTGAGATGCAAACACTGTGGTTGTGGGACATCCACACATTGTGATTGTGGCAACCACAAGCCTGTAGCTACAAGAATGTGGTTATGACAACCCCATCATGAGATGGCCCGACTACACGCAAAAGAAGCGGCACAAATTAAATGTGGATGGGCTACAAATAGCGTGGTTGTGGGAACAACAACACTGCAACTAAAAGTGTGTGGTTGTGGCAACTACGTCATTTGGATCAGACAACTTAAATAAAAGATGTTTCAACCAGACTAGTGAATAATGCAACCATATTGTATGCGACTTGATAATTTTAGTTACTGCAACCACATCAGTTTTCTCCGTATACGTTTACTGTGTGTATGCATTTCGTCAATCAAAGTTTCAGTCTATTCCGAGGCTATTTCATTGTTTGTATTATTCATAATACAGCATATATATATATATGCAGATATATCAAGCTTTTCCTGCTTGGAATATTAAAATTAAAATAATTATAATAATTGAACTGCAATATTATAAGTTTTAGGGCAAAATCCATGTACTTAAAACGTATTTAGGAATCTTCGAAAATAACGCGTCAAGGGAACCGTCATCAGTTTAATTTTCGAGTTTTCAACTCTCCTGACGTACTTTTTAATCTCCCCCCCCCCCCCCCCCCGGGCACTATCATTACATGAGGTGCGATAGTCTGAATTTTCATCAAGACATTTCAGAATGATTTGAAGTTTTTAGCTTTAGAAAATTATACTTCAACAAATTTAATATAAAATGGTATAAATTACTCATCCTTAAAATAGGCTTCCGGCTTTTGTATTTTCTGTCCAATTTACATGTTACACTAGAGTTACGCGGTTATACATTTTTTTTAATGAAATTGTCTGTATATAGAAACACAGTTTAAAGAAAAAAAGTCAAATTGTAGAATTACATATTTGGTTTCTTTCCTATCCTCCAATACACGACTGACTTCTTGAGATACCCGACTGAGACTGATTTTTAGGACAATATGGGACCACATGTTAGGAGTTAGTTTACAATAACGTTGCATTTTGAAGTTAAAAATTCGGAATATTAAGTGCTTAAAAAAGATTTTTCGGAGATACTCTCGAATATGTAAAAAAACCTCTGAAATACTGTGAAGCCCATGATTTATTGTGAGCACATTTTTTGAAAAAGAATTAAAATATTATTATAAAATTCAGTGAAAACCCCTTAAATTAATCCCTGGAATCTGTCGAGCCCTAACATGTCAGCATTTTTAAGAAGAAATTGATACCTGCAAGATGATGTGGACAATTTTCGTAATATCATTTCCACATATGCCAAGACTTTAATTTGAACTGCCCCACAGTGCAGTGGTGCAAATTGCGAATTTACTATTTAAGAAAGGTCTACAAATGAAGGATGGCCCACTCTCAGTTTGCGTGTACGATAAGAGAAAAAATAATATAAGCTGTCTATCGATACCAGCAGATTACTTCACTCCTTGATACAACATAACCAGAATCAAGAATTTTATTTTTATTTGAGACAGCTTCACATCCTATGACATGGATATTCCGTTTTCGTAATTCTATGAAAATTTGGTTTCAATAAATTGCGAAACCATTTACGGTGAGCCTCAACCAACTTCAACCTAAACTTCTTACTCAACGCAAATTCTTTGCAGGATTTAATTATTTGATGTTGCCTGAATATTTTAAGTGAGATGTTTTTTTGTGATAACAAATTTCAACTTTATGTACCCTTTTATACATAAAATATGTAGTAAAAAAGTTCATAGAAACTTTTGTGTCAAACAAAAACTGCGTCTTTGATAGAGGCTTTTTCAGCCCTATTTGTGCTACAAAAACCTTTATAGAGGACCCAGTTTTCGTTTGACACAAAAGTTTCTAAGAACTTTTTTACTCAACGCTAGTTCTTTGCAGAATTTAATTCTCTGATGTAGCCCGAATATTTTAGAATATTTTTGTGTCAAACGAAAACTGGGTCTTATATATAGGTTTTTGTAGTGCAAATAGAGGTTTTATTGTCCCAAAGGTTATTGAAAATTCTTACTGGACAAAAACTCTCTGCAGGATTCAATTATCTGATATTTCTTAGATATTTTGAGCCAAGAAGGGAACAAATCGATCTTTTAAGATCTTGGTACCTCTCCTCCTTTTCTTTCTCCTTGGCAGTGATGTTGTATTCGGACGGAGCCGAGAATTCGATCACGAATATAGTTTGTTTCTCAAAGTCTTGGAGAACGATGTCAGGCCTCGAGTGTGCAACGGTGATTGCTGTCCGAAAATCGTAGTTCCAGAAAATTTGGCACTTCTCGTTTTGGACAATTGACTCTAGCTCCCTTGGAGCGTTCGGCAGGGCAGGGTCGCGACCAACACCGTAAGAGCGACAAAGATGGTAATAAAGCACTAAATTTTATAAATATAACTTATTTATATTTGTGGTACAAAGCCGTAATATATGTGTTGCTATTATATGAAATGTGTAATTCTATAAACATTTACCTGAGCGAACTATCTCGAAAATGTTGTCATTTAGCAATATCTTTTGAATGACTGATTTACCCGACTCGGTTTTTTTTTTTTTACAACAGGCGCATCTCACTCGCGCCTGCGCGTCTGCCTTCATAAGCAACAAGAATTGGTTGGCCACAACACACATCCTGTATGGCTGTCTCTATACCAGCAATAAAATAGAGTTAATCTAATCATAAATATTGCTGTACCATCTATTTATTTCTATCAGTGTGGCGAATTGATATGCAAGCTTTTATGCATATGCAAGATCTTACGTGTGGTGATATCAAGGGCCTTAAGCTCATTTTTCGTCCATTGAACCACCCCAAACGAGTAGATTAGAACCAGGAAGGCAAGCATGCTAGTCGCAGATACCTTGTTCAACACCGACAGATTGGAAGACCAAATCTGTCGAAGAAGATGCTTGTATCTGCCTTGTCCTTGGGAACGCCAGTAATCTTTCCTTTCTTCAGATTAATTACCAAAGTCCCTCCCAATCTCTTCTGTGTACGTCTTGACGATATTTATAGCAGTTTGCTTTTACCAGAGGCATATATCTTCAGGTCATTCGTATAAAATACATGAGTGACCTTATGCTCGCGCAGATTAGTGTCGCCACAGAGGTATCCAGAAGAATTTCGTAGTGCGATATATATATATATATATATATGTGTGTGTGTGTGTGTATAAAACTATCGTTAGGGCGTCGTAATATTTTTTCTGCATACATAGATTCCCGAGCTTATATATTATATATATATATAAGCCAAGCTTTCACTGATTAGTAGCCTGAAAAGCATCCCTACGTGTCAACGAAATCCTAAGACAATTGCGGGGAAAATGCAGAAGGCGGTCGTCCTTGGGTCGCTCCGTTTTATCAAGGGTGAACGAGACTTTTGCCGCATCATCATATTGCGTCCATCGCAAACTGTAACTACCTATCTCACGGTCGTGAGACGTGGTTACAGCTGAAATTTTACCGCAATTTCGCCGGGAGCGGGTGCAATTTTGTAGAATGGCACACGCTCCCCTTGAAATCCCGCGGTTGTCCTTATGACAAACTTTTAACTATATACATCTTTTTTCGGAAGAGCCAATTCCGGAGTGGTTGGTGGAAGGACACACAGTGCTTCTCCTGAAGATGGGCAACTTGTCTGAACCTATGAATTACAGGCCAATAACTTACCTGAACACGCTGTATAAGAACTTCACAGCCATCCTAAATGATAGGATTGTTCGGTCAATCGGACGCGTGTGACGAGAGACGTACGAATAACGTGTCTCAAAGAAAAAGGCGTAGCAGGATATCAGGAGAACCTGCTCTTCGACAAGAAAATACGCGGAAACTTTCTCAGAAATGTAGAAGATCAGCCCTTCTCGAAGAAGCAAACTTTTGCTTTCCTCAGATCATCAGGACTTAATTCAGGTGCAGGGGGTTTCATTTTCGCTTACCAGAACGATGTCATTTTCTCCTTAGTATATCGTGACTGAATTTTATGTCAAGAAGTTCGCAGCGATAGGTGCGGAGCGTGTCATGCACATATTGAGTACCTAGAACATATACACTGAAAAAAAGAATTTTTGGAACCAAGAAAATGCATTTACTTGAATCTTATTTCTTAGCATCCAGAAAATATTCTTTAATAGTAGTAATTTTTATTTAAACCAGACACATATCTTTTGTTGATATAAAGAAATGAATTCTTTGGCCATACTTTCTCGATTCAAACAAATATTTCTTATATTCAAGAAAACCATTTCTTTGATTCCAAAGTTCTAGATTCGTTGAAATCTGATTAGTCGTTCAAAGAAATATTCATTTGATTCAATGAGTTCGATTCTTTGAATTGATTCGGACGCATTTGAATCAATTAATTGTGCATACTTGAATCAAGTCTTTAAGTTTATTTAAACTAAAGTAATAATGATTTAATTCAAAATAATATTAATTAAATTAAAAATAGATTTATTTGTTACAAAGAGTTCATGCATTTATACCAATGAAACATTTATTTAGATGAACAAGATATTGTGTTTACATAAATATTTATTTCTTCAGTTGAAGGAAATATTTCATTTGCTTACTAGAATTAAATTATTCATAACAAATAAACATTTATTCCAATCAGGTAATTATTTTTTCAAATCAAACATTCAATAATTTGGCATAATTGGTTTCAATCGAATACTTATTTAGATCAAAGAAATATGTTGTTAAATTCAATATCCATGTTTTTGATTTGAAGAAATATTTCTTTGGCATTTATGGTGAGGGTTAAATACGGTTTTCCGCCTTATAATTTCCATGTTGCGACAGCGTCGTGGTCATCGCTGTGGACTTGACACTCGACGGACCCAAGTTCGATTCCTGCTGGAGGTAGATTTTTCATCGAATTTTTCTGTTTCAGGTCTATCAACATTTTAAATTATATGCGTTGTTCAAATTAAATATGTATAATAATAATAATGTGAATTATGATTTAAGCTGAAAGAATCCATTTGTTTATATAGGAAAATATTTACTAGAGTTGAAGTACGAACTACTTTATAGCACTAGCGCATGGTTTAGGCCGAAGAAATATTTGTTTCAATCAGTGGGATATTTTTTTGCTTCAAATACTCAAAAATTCATTCATTCCCATTCATGGCACATTCATTGGAAACAATGATTCATTTATTTGATTTCAAATGTATATTTTTGTCTTTAATTAATATTTCTTTGATTTAAAGAAATATTTCCCTCAAACCAATAGGTCGTATTTTTGAATCAAACAATGTTAACTTAATCCTGTTAACATTTGTCTGGCTGAAAGAAATTCTTTTTTTTTCATTCAACGTGCGAATTTTTATTTGCCTGAAAAAAATATTTCTTTAAAAATAAACAGGACTTTCACTTACTTCAGCCAAGTAAAATTCACTTGGTACAAGTAATCCTTTTTTCAGTGTACTATTCAAGTGTCCCACTTACGCGGGTACGACGTATGTCTACAAAAATAATGCGGCCCTAAGAGTGCTTTACTACCATCTTTCTCGCTATTACGGTGTTGACCGTAGCCCTGCCTGCCGAAGACTACGATGGAGATAGAGTCAATTTTTCAAGACGAGAAGTGGTAAATTTCCTGGAACTATGATTTTCGGATAGTAGTCTCCATTGCGCACTCGAGGCCTGAAATCGTTCTCCAGTTCTTCGAGAAACGAACTATATTCGTGATCGAATTCTTGGCTCCGGCCGACTACAACATCACTGCTAAGGAGAAGGGCGGTTGAGAGGTATCAAGACCTTAAAAGGGAGCTGCAGCGACTGTATCCAAAATATTCGGTTAAAGTCATTTTCCTAGTGATCTGTGCTCTCGGAGGTGCGAAACTATCACTGGTTCGTAACCTCAAAGCCATATTCGCGTCCAAAAAACATAACAATTTACTTTGTGATGGACGTAGAAGACTATCATCCTTGTTCCGCTCCGTGTCCTCAAGACGCACGAGGATTTCACGGCCTGTCGTTGTGATATCGTCGTGTCCTTTGGCAACCCATCTCACCGTCGTGAGAAGTGACCATAGGTGTGATTTATCACGGTTCTACTGAGAGCCAATGACATTTTCATAGACGGCAGTTTTTCCCAGTATATTATGAAAATTTGAAGAAAAAAAACTATAAAAATACCAATTATTGCCAACAAAACGAATTTTTAGAAATACTCAACAAACCGTTCAAAATATTCAGAAATACCTGGGAAACTTTCTGTAGAAAACTTCAGATTAAAATATGCGAGAATATTTGGAAATACTTCGGAATATTTGGAAATACTTCGGAATGTTTGGGAATACTTTGGAATACTTAGGAATATCAAAAATGTCTAGGAATACATATAGGAATACTGACGGAATACTTTAAGAGCGTAAGATGAATATTGGAGTGGTCCACCCCTCTACTACAACCTTAAATTATTGACCGATTTGAAAATTCTTTTAGAATAAAAGACAATTACATTCTTAAAAACGTACAGAGCAATATTTTTTTTACTCTTTAGTCTTTTTTTCAAACAATTTACAAAAAAATACAATTTCAAGAAAAACATTTTTTTCTCAGCTCTTAACGTTTGATTATAATTTCAATCAACTTAAATTACAACCTGATTATACACAAATAAGGGCAAATAATAATTGAGTTATTGTACCATTTTATTGTTGTAAACAAATTTAATAAACAAATAAACCATTTTCATACTTTTTTCACGAAAAAAATTATTTGTCATTTGATATATGTATCTAAGTATCTTCTTTGACTTATTAACTGTAGAAAATTGTCAACATTTAACATTTGGCTTTGTTATCAATCATTAAGTTAACAAATAAAACAGTTTAATCCATTTTTTTCGGGAAAATTTTTTTCCATTGTATATCTATTGACAAAGTGTCGCAAACTTACTAAACTCCAGGAAAATGTTCAAATGTTAAGCCTTGTTATAAATAATTGAAGTTGACAAATAAAAAATGTTAATTCTTTTCTTCACAAAGAAAATTAGTTTTCATCCAATATGTATCTAAGGAGGTCATCAGACCTATTAAACTGTAGAAAATTTTGAACATCTTACATTTAGTATCGTTAAAAATAATTTAAGTTCACAAATAGAATTGTTTTCCTCCACAAAAATGATTTTTTATCTAATATCTATCAAAATAACCTCTCAGACTTAATAAAGCGGGAGAATTTTCAAAACTTAACATTCATGTTTGTTCAAAACAATGCAAGTTAAAGAATGGAAAATTTGTATATAGCCTTTCAAATGGCTCAACAGACTTACTAAAATCCAGAATTATTGGGATTCTAATCATTTTGATAACCTATTTCAATGCATAAAAGCTGGAAACAAATTGTTTTCGCGAAAAAAAGACGAAAATGTTATACTTGTTAACTTAAATTATTTATAATAAAATTCATACGTTTTTGAATAATGTAATGCTTCTCAATCCAAGTTGCTTCATTTTCCATAGTATTTAACTAATGCTAAAAAAACGTAATAGATAAGCGGGTGCCACATAAACCACAGCTGTTTTAATCACGGCCTAGCACACGGCTCTAGGTCTAGCACAAATATTGTAGGAGCTAGGAAGTAGCTGTGCGTGGTAAACGACGGATGGACGGACATCCGATCGTCGTTGTAATATAAGAGTTTCCGGCGTATAAGGGTTTCCGGTTTATAAGGATTTCCGGGTTCCTTAATTTTCTATTTATGACATACAAAAAACACACCTGCTGATTAATCGTAAAATTCAAATATGCTTTCTCGTATTGCTTGCCGTGAAATCACTGAACAAGCTTTTTTACTCCAGTAGTATTCAACCCACATAGCACACTTCCCGAAAAAACCAGGTCTGTCTCAGGTTTTTTTGGGAAAAGCATAGGTCTAAACCTGGGACAGACTTCGTTTTTTCGGGACGTGTGCTATGTGGGCAAATTCGTTATCTTGTTTCTTGGATTGGCCTCACAAGATTTACCAACTGCATATTCTTCACGTTAAAGATAGTATCATTTTCAAAAGAATAAAAATTTATATATTCTCACAAAATTGTTCGAGTTGGAAGAGCAGTCTATGAGGCATCTTTCTGCCTGAAACCAGACTTTTTTTGTGTAGATGAGCTATAAAACATTAAATTTGCTACTTTATGTTCTTGATTTTTTTCCTCAGGAGCTAAAAATAATAAAAACGTGAAATTTATAGTTTAATAGAACACTATGTTTTGGAAGTTTTTCTTTTAGTCCGATTTTCCTCGGAACCCGTGTGGAAAAATGTCCTGGTAGTCTGGTGGAAGGTCTGGCCTGTTCCAGGACTGGCGCTGATCGAAGAAGCCCGGAACAAAAAAAGTTCTAAGTTCGATTACAGTTACAGGATGTTTAAAATGATAGAAAATAAAAAATGCACGCTATCAAAACAATTCTTTTCTTTCTTATCAACTTGACACACTAGTGTGGCCCAGGTTTGGCGCTAGCCAGCTAGCCAAGAAAAAAAAATCTAAGTTCGATCAGTATATTTTTTTTGACATATTTCGAAAAGGTTACAGGGTGTCTAAAATAATAGAAAATAAGAAAGTCACACTATCAAAATAAGACTTTTTTTCTAATCGCCTTAACAGTCTGGTCTGGTCCAGGTTTGGCGCTGATCAGCTAGCTAAGATCAACAATTGTAAGTTCGTCTGGAAGGTCTGGCTTGGCCCAGACCTGGCGCTGATCAGCGAGCCAAGAACAACAAAAATTTTAAGTTCGATGAGCAAATTTTTTTGTGACATTTTTCGAAAAAGTTACAGGGTGTTTACAATGATAGAAAATAAGAAATTCACACTATCAAAACAAGACTTTTTTTTATCCCATAACTAGCCAATGACCAGCCCATAACTAGCGGCTGACCAGCCTATACCTAGCGGCTGACCAGACGGTCTGGCCTGGGACTAGCCGGAAAAAACGTTACAATTTTGGCCAGGCCCAGGCCAGGCCGTCTGGCCAGCGTCAAGACTGGAAACCAGACGGTCTGGTCTGGACCAGGCCAGCGCCAGAACATTTTTCCACACGGGAAGCGGCTGAAATTGAAGCTTTTGGCGTGTAGAATTGCGATAACGAATAAAAATCTTATTTAAACCTAATTTAAATTTATAGAGAGCACTATATGATGTTTTTAGAAAATATAGTACTATGTTGTTGTAAATATAATGGCCCAGGCAAAAACATAGACCCATTTTGGATGTATATTTTCGAAAATGATAGTACAATATTGTATACTAAATATAATACCCTGACCAAAAACATAGACCCAAATTTGCATATGTTTTTGAAAAGATAGTACAATAGTGTACTAAATATACTGCCTTAACCAAAAATATAGATCCAATGTCTCACATCACCCTATGTGCCACATTACTCCGTGCACCATATTACCCCGTGCTCCCTATTAGTCCAAATCTACTACTCTAACCAAAAACATAGGCCCGATGTGCCATGTTACCCCATATGCCATATTACCTTATGTGATATATTGGCTTATGTGTCATATTGCCATATATGCCACATTACTTCACGTAATATTACCGACTTTTTTTTGCCCCGTATTACCCAAAATATATTTCCCTAACCAAAAACATAGCCTTGATGTGCCACATTACCTTACGTGACATATTGCCCCATATGTTATATTACACCATGTCACATTACAGTTTGGAATTACACTATATTCTGAATTACACCATGTGCAAATTATGCCATTTTGTCTCAACTTTGTACAATTAATAATTATAGATAGCTCCTCTCTATCTATTCATCTATTATCACGACCATTGGCCATGCCCATTTCCAATAACCTATTGCTTCCCCTAGCTGTGGAAAAAAATGTAGACCCAAATTTTTGTAAACCTATGTTTATTTACCTGTAACGGAGGTAGGCATGCGCGCAGGGGGCTCAGCCACTAGTATGGACGTAGGCGAAGGGCAGGGCTCACCACTTTCAGCAGGCGTTGACTGCCACGACAAGTGTCTGGCTGCCACGAAGTTTTTCTGTCATTTTTTTCTTCGGTTGCCAGGAATCCTGGAAAGGGTTACGGTCGTTACGGTCACGGCTCGATGTGGCTCATTATTCACACCGAAGGTTCTGATTTTTTTTCTACTTGAATTCACAATACATTTCATTTTTTCATTTCAAATTGTAATTTACCATGAAGGATTAGGGACGAGTCGAAGAACAAGTTCGACAAAAATTTATTAGGGCCTGTTTGACCTAGTCTCTCGACTGCCATTGGCAGCCAAGGCAGCCAGTGACTGCCTTCTGGAGAGCCCTGGCGTAGGTCCTGGTCATTGCAAGGTTTTACAATTTGGGACGAAATCTTTACCTGGCTTCTAAGTGCCTTGTTTATTTAGGTATGCAGAAGAATACGCCTGTTGGGTAGCTACGACAGCGCCACCAATTTTGAACTATTGGGCAGAAATTTGAATTTCATTTCAATATTAACGAAAAATCTTATAGTAAACAAATAATTTCAAACCGAAGATTAACATTTTTGATTAAAATGAATTGATATTCACTGCTTTTTTTCATAAACGTTGCCCAAATAACTTCGAGATACCCAATAGTTCGCGTGTCAGATGGCGCTGTTGTCAAAGTCACAGTACAGAGGGTCCAGACAAAGAAGACAGTGTGGCAAACTAGTGTCATTCTTTCTGATTGGCTCAGTTTTCTTATACATATAGTATAGATATAAAGTATATATATTTTTTTTATTATTATTATACCATTAAGCCATTTCCCTTTCGGGGTAGGCGTGACTTGCTCGGTTGGAAGATAGTCGTGCGTATGGTGGGTATATAGGTAGATAGGTATATAGGTGTTAGTTACAGATATTTTAGATTGATCTGGAATTCTCATGTTATTTATTCAAATGACACGTTTATTCCGCAAAACTGGTTTGACCCAGGTTGCTGATCAATCTCTCTAGCGATCACCCCAGGTGAAGAGCCTCACAGAATTGTTACGTGTGGTTCCCCACTTGGGCCCATTTATTATCCAAGGTCTTTGTTTCAGGCGTCATTCACTCTATTGTCACTCTCTTTACAAACTATTTGTCGCCACACTTTTCTGTCCTGGCATACTACTCTAGCTTCCTTCACGTCCATGCATTTTTTTATGCAAGCTCTCGTGTGTCTATGGCTTCTTATGTCTGTTCGGATTAGTGTCTCATTCACAGATTCTAACCATTCTTTCGGCGGTCTACCTCTGGGCATTCTGCCATTTACTCTACCTTTATACACTTGTTTCGTTAATCGTTCATCTATCATTCTTTCTACATGTCCGAACCATCTTAACTGATTATAGTATATATATATATATATATATATATATATATATATATACACTACACTATAGAAAACCTCAACTAAAAATGGCGGCATCCGGCTAGGTTGCCACACTGTCTCTGGACCCTCTGTAAGTCACAGAGGTATCCTACAGGCGTATACTCGACCATTCTTCTAAACACCTGACGCAATTTACTTTCATTTTGATATTCATCTACTTAATGAAATATACTTTTACAAAATAATAAGAATAATGATTATATGTGATATATTTAAAAAGTCTTTTTTTTTGTGATTGATTTTGAACCAATAATTTAGATTATTACGTTTTCGAAATAGGAAAAGAAACAATCCAAAAAATTAATACATTTTTAAAATTGATAATATTTAAAATACGCTTCGTACAAAAGTTTCAACAAGAAAGGTTTCTTTCGAGAACGAATTATCAGTTTATTTTTTCTATTTAAAATTTTGTATTCAAGATCGAAATAAAATCTACTTTTTTATGAATAATTTTATGTAACAAAATCAGAACATGAAAAAAATTCACAACTTAAAATTAGATTTCTAAACTATCTCCTTACAAAGTATGGAATAGAGTTATTAATTGGGTAAATTAATTTCTGTTGCTCACTATTCAAAAGAATTCTTTATAGAAAAATCATTTTCTCACCAATGAAATGGAGAATTAGACTCAATTACCTTTTTGATAAATGTCTATATATTTTTATTTTCAGGTATTTTGTCAATTTTAATTACTACCATTTTAGTTATTCACACCTGTAGTTTTTCTATGAATAATCCCTGATGAGGTCTAACTCGACCCCGAAACAGTTTGGTTCCCTAATTGTATAAAAAACACGGAGAAAGAAAAAGGAAAAACCGAGAGGTTGCTTTTCATTGACTTTTGGTCGAGTATTGAGCTCCGGCAAATTTTGCCGTATTTAAAGTTTCTAGTCCGGCAAATTTTTGTGTCAATAAGGAACTTTCTGTTCCGATAATATTTTTTGCTACTTTGGAAAAATAGTACAATATTGTACTATTTTATCATAAAATGAGGAATATTGAGTTATAAATACACACAAAGTGTCATATAATCAAGAACATTACACAAAAAGCACACTAAAGATTTGCTCATCACTTCACTATTCCTATAATAATACACTTTATCACTAATTTGCGAATTGTCTCGCAGATGGCAGCACTTCAGATTCGAAACACTCATCCTCACGATCACTTTTCTGTGACCAGTCACTGGCACGCGTATTTTTTAAAGGGAGAATGGAAAAGGGGTTCGAGATGTGACAGATCACTCTTCTGTGAGCAGTCACTAAAATGCCGTACTACAAAATTAAAATACAGCAGAAAATGCCGTATCTATATACACTGCGTTGAATTTTTCATTTTTCTCCCTCTTTTTCGCTTTGTTATGTATTTGTGTCTAATGAGCCGAAAAGGAGTTAGTTTGGAAGTCTAATTTTTAACTGCACATTTTTTTCATGATCTGCTTTCTTTGCATAAAATTATTCATAAGAAAGCAGATTTAATTTCGATCTTAAATATAAAAAATAAAATGTATTTTAATTTAAGTTCAGATTTTTGTCGATTTCGAAGGTAAAAATTCAATTTTTATGTTTCAGTTTGCTCAATTATTATTATATTAATAATAATTGTTATATTAATTATGAAGAAAATGTAATTAATTAAATAATGATTGAATTAAAAAATCGTGTATGTTAATTAAATAGTTAAGTTATTAATTAATAATTAATAATAATTATGAATATAATAATTCTTTTGTGCATAATTATATGCACCAATTTTTTGTCTTTACATATTCAATACTTGTTGTGGTTTTATTATTGTTTACTATTGCGTATTTTGATTTAGCAGTGAAAGTTCTTGTCATTCAAGATAATGTAGATGTTATTCATACCATTCGAATTCTGAAATTATTGACGATTTATACGTCTGCCATCATTCCAACAGTGTGCAGTATAAGCGAGGGAATACGTAAAAATTATATTTTGTAAGAATTATAAGAAATTATTTACTTTAAATTGAAAGGTAATTGTTCATTTTTTAGTAATGTAATCAATTTTAGTATTTCAAATGTGTACTTGTGTAAGGAAAATCGTAAAAATTGCTATTTCACGTTGTAATATTCACTAAATTCCACCAGAAATGCGTTCAGATTTCAAATTATGCATGTTAAATTGTAAATTCAGCAATTTTCTTTCTTCCGTAACCGAATTGAAAAAAAGCAGTTTTTTCTTCTTATTTCGTTCATGCTTATTTATTTTTTTCTCCAATTTTTGCTTGTTTAAGAATTGCAAGATATTACCTACTTTAAATTAATGGACAATTATTCATTTATTAGTAAATTTTTATCAATTTTTTTGAGTAAATAACTGAATTTATCATTTAACATATATCATTTTAACTCTGAACACACCTTATTCCTGGAATTTAATAAATTTTACTATTTGAAATTGTATCTTCGTGCAAGGAAAATGGTAAAAACGCTATTTTACGTTGTAATATTCACTAAATTACTCAAAAATGCGTTCAGAGTTCTAAGTTTGTATGTTAAATAGTAAATTTAGTCATTTACTCTACTCAGTGACTGAGGTACAAAATAAAGTGTTTACCTTCGAAACGTGTAAAACATGAACTTAAATTAAGAGACTTTTTAAATATATGACTAAAATCATTATTCTTATTATTTTGTACAAATATATTTCATTAATTAGATGAACATCAAAATAAAAATATATTGTTGGTTTCTTCTAATTGCCTAAAACAAGTCAGGCGTTTAGAAGAATGGCTGAGTCCTCTTCTGAATGCCTAACTAACTAAACCAGGAACTTGGACGCCAGGTAAAAATTTCGTTAAATTCTTTTGAAAGTCGACAGTCGGCCGACTGCCTAAAATCTTGATATGCCTATAAGACATGCGATATGCCCTTTATAATCATTTAGCAGTCATTCAACATAAATGACAATAACCTCTACATTCTACAATATTATTTTCATCCGTGTTCGTACAATCCAGATACCAGACAGGAAACTATTCCCCTCCTTTTACATACCCATCTAATAAAAGAATGTTGCTATACCGAAATATTCTAAATTCTTCACGCTTCTTTTCCTACGGCTTACCCGAAACTATCCTCTCGTGAAAATCTCAAATCTATTACAAAATCCAGGGACCAGGGGTCAGGGAGCAGGTACCAAGATTCATTTCACGGCTGATGCATTCCTAATTTAAAAAGCCTCTTCTGGACCTAATCCCAGCACTCTCCCTGATTTCCCTCAATTCCTCCAATCTTTCACCTTCCTTTGTCATTATTCTTCCGGCAGAAGATCTCGATAATGGTCGTACAACCACCTGGAGGTTGTTGTGTTGTTGAGTCTGAGATATCCCTTCTCCGTTCTCCCGGTACCAAGAGTAAAGCTGGGCTGCCTCAGTCCCAGAACGGACGCAGCCAGACACCTATATGAGATTGCCAAGCTCTATAACATAGCCCAGTTGTCGTCCAGAAACGCCGTTGTAGAGGCTGCCACCTCTTCGTTCAATTCTCACGTACCTACCTACCCACCTGTCGTTCAGTTTTTGACTGAAATTCGAAATCGAAATTATAAAAATACCCAGTGAATTGCGTTCGCATTCGTGCTTCGAGTTTATTTTATTCGTGAAGTGCATTCCGCTTTTGTCCAAGTGAGGAGTCTCGAATCTTCCGTGTTCCTCAGATCTTCAGAGTGAGTACCTTTTTTACCCCTTGTCTTCCTCGATCGCTTGTGGAGGTGAATGTACGAAAGATACCTCGAGGAAGAGCAGAGCATCTCTTCGCGATATCAAACAAACACGAATTCACTTGGAGTTCATGTACCAAAGTTTTTACTCTTGAGCGTCGTAACTGTAAATAGCTTTTTTTGTACATTTAAACTAAGAAGAAAGGTTGAAATAGAATTTTCATTTATGTGTCAAAATGTTTATAGTAATTTCATTTACTGAAGAGGTATCAAATATTTTAGTAACTTTACAAAGGGGAGGAGAAGAACAAATTTGAAAAAAAGAAAGCGTCACCCGGAGGGAAATACTATATTTTATAAATGAAATAGAAGATTGATTTTAGTTTTATGAGATTTATAATAAAGAAGTGTCTATAACTCTGTACGTCCGGACACACATAGCTTATCTTGTTATTTATTATGTTTATGGCGCTGACTAGTATTGGGGAACTTTCCGTAAAAATAAACGGTCAAGTATAGTGCTAGGGCTAGTATTTCGAAATTTCTCATAACCGTAGATAGTATGTAGGTAAAATATAAGATTTGAAAATTAGGCATTTCTCCTTCTACAAGTTAAAAACGTCTAAAATTAGACTATTCCCATCTGGAAAGCTTGAGAAATTTTAGACTTTCTAAGAATAAAAGTGAAGATCTTTCCGAATCTCGAGGATACCAATAATGCTTTCGAATTTAAAATGTTCTGAATTTGAAAGCTTATCAGTTTTGATGCATAACAATTTAAAAAGCGTCAGACATATCTCGAGCTCCTATAATATGAGTGTTGAAAGTTTACATTTTTTCAGAATAAAGTTTCTACAATGATACTCTTCATAAAATTAGAGCTTTCATAATTAGTTGTACGACATACCTTTAGAAAACTAAAGCATTCGTAATTTAACGCTTGTTAGTTTTAAAATAGCATTTTATACAATATACATCAGTCGCCAAATTTCGAAAGCTTTCCAAGTTTCCGAAAGCTTTCAAAGTTATCGAAATATTATACTGATGATTCTAATTCGTAAGTTTTAATAATGAAACTTATTCAAATATAAAAACTTCAATGATTTTTTTCCCCAATTTCAAAACTTTTGTAATTTGAATGCATTCAAAATTTAACATTATTAATTTGAAAGACTTCTAATTTTTTAACATTAAAATTTGCATACTTCCTATAACTTAAAAAGTATTACAATGTAAAGTCTACATATTGTTTTTTAATATTTTTAAGTACAAAAGATTATCAAACTTAAAAGCTTGAATCACTTCGCGTTTTCCACTTTTTTCCACTTTTCCACTTGCTATTTAATCAGCCAAGCTGTTTAATTTATAAGCTAAAAGTTTGGAAGCTTTCAAAATTTGGTGCTTTCTAAATTATAAGTTTTCCAGTTTTGAAAATTCAGAAAGTGAACATATGTTTGAAAAATTAATTAGGATTTCTAAAAATTTCAACAAGAAAAATAAGTGTGACTTTTCCGGTACTTTTCCCTTAGAATAAGTCCTGCTGAAACAGAAGGTATTTTGAACTTACTTGGTACTTTTTTCAATTTCAGCAGGACGTTTTCGGAATATAAATCCAATGATCACTTGTATAAATGAACAAACCTTAATTAATTGGAACTTTTCCGGTACTTTTGCCCTAAAAAAGGTCCTGTTGGAACAGAACGTATTTTGAACTTATTTAGTACTTTAGTTCAACTTCAGCAGGATCTTTTCAGAACATAAATCCTATGATCTCTTGCACAAATTAACGAAAAAAAATTAATTGAAACTTTTTTGGTACTTTTGTCTTAAAAAATTATTCTGCTGAAACAGGACGTATTTTGAACTTTCTTGCAATTCTAGTTCTATTTTAGCAGGAACTTTTTGAAATATAAATACCATGAGCACTTGTAAAAATTGAAATATTTTTTATTAATTGGGCCTATTAGACCCAATTATGAATGGTAACGCTTTCTATTTACGGTTGAGAAAGAAAATATTTTGTGATGATACATATCTGACTATAAATTCTTCATTATTTACGTATTTTGAAGCGCTGATTCTGAAAATAACCTTCTTTTTTTCTTAGCTTCAATATTTTCAGAGATATTTAAGATTTAATGTTCAATATATATTTTGTTTGAAATTTAATTAAAAATTGGTATTAATTATTTTTCAATCAAAATGAATTCTTTTTCATAGTTAAAATAAAATTGCTTGATCATTACTGACAGAATTTCATTACGTTTTGAATATGAATGCATGATAAATCAATACTTGCGTGCAATCAAATTCCCAAAAGTAATATTAAAATCATTCTGACTCCACCTAACTATTCACGTTAATGAAATTGGTTTATTTAATAGTGATTGTAGGGTGTCCATTATTAATTAATTAATTATTACTTAGCTTATTAATTAAAACAATCGAAGTTTATAGAAAAATATGTTATAGCATTAGTAAATTATATGTTTTTTTTACACTTTTGATGAGAAACATTTAAACCTTTAATGAAGCCTTATCTCTATTAATTAGCACATGACGTTTTTCGTTGTCGACAGCACACGTTCACTGTCAATATTTGCCTTCGACCTGTGTGTCGTGAACGAGTGTCGTTACAAACGGTAATTTGTACCATAGTATCTTTTTAGTGGGGCATGTATGGTAGGCTTAATTTAACTAGTTCAGATAAAAGGAACCTTAGCATTTTTGAAATTCTATGACAAATTAGGGACATATGCATTAAAAAATTATGCAATGAGAGATCAATAGGGCTAATCTTTAAAGCACTTTCAATTTTAATTTCAGAATTTTTCCAACCGAGCAAGTCACGCCTACCCCGAAAGGGAAATGGCTTAATGGTATAATAACCTTAATAATTGATATAGAGCTTATAAGTGTTTTTGATAATTTTTTGCCAGTTAATAACGAGGTTAATAATGAATTTAATTCAGGTGCCAACTTAGCCGGAAACCAGTATTTTTCTATTTGTAATACGACCTATTTTCAGAATGTCGATGATACTACAGGTTATACACATTCCGATATTGGAATTATAAGAGACATTGTGTACTAGCATGATAAATCTTTATTGTTCAATTCCATATATCTAAAAATAAAGGAATATCGTTTCTTCATAAAAGCGTGTAAGGTATATTGATGGAACGCTTAAGAAAATAGTAGTGTTGCCAATAAGGAAAACAAAATTGTTCAGATATAGTCATGAATCATATTTTGAGAAATTTTTTATATTTCTCGGAATATGCCGTACAGTTATTATAATTTTCTCTATGCTAATAATGGTGATGGAGTCTTTAATAACATTTCACTGTTTCTGTTTGTAATCCTTCGGAAGAAGTATAATATATTTTAGAGACATTTATTTTTCTGTAAATAGATCACAGTTTATTTTTAATGTAAATTCAAGTGATGATACTATTGAATACATTTCTTCTAATGAATAAATAATTTAACAAATTTTAAGTGAATGAAGGATTTTACTTCTAAACTTAATTTTTAAATGCTCAGGAACTAAGGGAACTGAATCTGTATTTCATTATGCTACTGTCAGGTACAAAACTGGAACGAAACTAGAATTGTCAGGGACTTTTCACCACAATATGAACGGCTTAATAACTTTTACGCAATATATTTTTTACCTAATTTTAGTATAATTCTATACAAAGGTCAGTCAAAATGTAATGGTCTGTGAAAGTTGATAGCATTGGATTTTGTTTCGTAGAAACTAGCAAATTATACAGAAAAAACTTTACCGGTTTTTATTTTTTATAATTAATTTAGTAGTATTTATATTTTGCTGTTAAAGAATTCTATAATTATCTGTTTTTCTCAAACATAATTGAAAAACATGAAGATTTAATCATATTTCATTCGTTTTTCAATAAATTTACAGTGAAATTCCCGAGGAAATTCCACTGTGTTTTGTTTTAATTTATTTTCTAGGCAAAATTATCTAGAATATTTGAAGAGTGACAGTACAGAACTAGAATTCTTAAAAAATCAAATACACGTTGTGATGAAAAGATTTGATCGAATCCTAAGTTTTTAATATAGTAATAAGAAAAAAATTAGTAACAATTTTAGCGTAGTATTTTAGCATGGTAATAATTTTCTGCTCTTCTTCATGATATTTCTTGAAATTATTATAGTTTATTAAAAAAAAAAGAATTCTTTTTATAGTTCTTTCACCGATAATCTCCTTTTCCAGTTTGATTTCGTCACACTAAAAATTTGACTTTCTCGGAACAGAATAATTTGTTTGTATCAAAAATTTGTTATTCTTATTTTGCTTCCCAATATATCTCGGGAACAACTTTTTACTTTTGTGAAAAGAATGAAAATTCGATTTTCAATCGTTACCGAAAACCGATTTTCAAAAACTGTGAAATTGTAACCTCAAAATTCTTGGACGATTTACTCAGATTTGGATAAATTCTTTAGGTCAAAACTTTTAAACCTTCATTTAGAATCTTAATATCTCAGCAGTAAATGTTGATTTTTATTTAAACTGAAGATAACATTTCACGTCAAAATTTCTTATTACTTAAAATTAAAATTCAGCTTTTAATCTGAAGGATCTCAAAAATCCGAATTTTTTTTTCTCAATTTCAAACAAAGTCTATTTTCTATAATCTTTTTGTTTTTTTTTTAACTCAATTCTGTTTTAAAACTTTATATTTCGTGTAAGTATAGTATTATACTTAGATTTTCCAATAGAAAGAAAATATATATTTTGCAACTTTTTTGATATATTATATTTAACAGTCTTTAAAATTTAAATTTGTAAAATATATGTGTACATGAAGAAGGTCGCTTTCTTTCGTCCTATCTTTAATAAAATATTCTTTCAAGATTTTCCGTTAAATTTTTTTTTTTTACCTAAACTTATGAAGTTTCATTTTTTGATGTTAGGTATAGGACTATAGGGTGATGACACTAATAGTAGACCACTATTTAATATAGTGAACTTCCCACTCTAATTCTCGCCTGAAAATATTAAATATAAAAATAAACACTAATCTTTTCTCTTACATGAAACTTCTTGATATAGAAGGTTAAAAATGCTATACAAAAATTATGTTCAATAGTCAAAATTGTGTGGCTCACTTCTGATGACTTTGCACAATTACTGTACAGTATACATTTAATCATTTCCGTTGGGCTTACAATACATTTTAAATACGCTAATGAGAAGCAGCAAAATGTTTATTAAATTGCATTTTATCTTTGTCCAATTTGACAATAACTCTTCTCACAGTTTTGAATATAATCCTAACCTTAAGTGGTCCACCACTGATATATTTACCCAATCAGTGAGTTAACAAAAAGTTGAATATTCTACACCTGAATATCTTTTTAATTGAGAAAAACCAGGATTGTTTAATTGCACAAGAAGTTTCTTCAACTCTCCAAATTCATAAAAGCCACCCTTTAAAGGGGTTGAAACTGTAAACACGAATGCAAAGAGCTGAAGGCAAATGTTGCAATCACACGAGTAGCAACTGCCTGCGCGGGCATATATCACGCTATTTTTTTGCAAGAACTGGCCGAGAAAATTATGTAGCATATTTTTACACTTTTTCACCAATTTTCCGATTCCGTATGATGGTTTTAAGCCAAATTTGAGTATAAGTTTTTAAAAAGATTTTTGAAGAACGTTTTATTTTTCCGGTATTGCAAAGTTGCTTATCTCTAAACTGCACAAGCGCATCCATAGCGTGGGCATTGTAAAAACAATTTTTTTAAATTTCCTAGGTTGGGTTTTCCGAGTTTTTGTATTTTTTTATAATTATTTACATCTCTTTTGTAAGGTGAGCTTCCGTGAATTAGTATTTTAATATTTTCGTTTCCTCTTGAGTGAAACAAAGTGCTAATGGATTCCTAATAATATCTGAAATAATGTATGTAGCACTAAAGAAAACTACTAAAGTATAGGATATGAGATAAATCAGTACTAATGATAAACTAGAAGATATACAATGCAGAGAGGGGGAAAAAGGTGGTTTACAAAAAAAAACTGAATAAAATTAATATAAAGTTAACCTTCTTCCTTTCGCTTAAAACTTAGATTTACATAATTCGAAATTTTTTAAACAAATGCAAATTGATTTAATAATGCAAAATTGCTTTACGAATTGAATCTTAACTATCTTAATTCAATATATATGAAATATAAACTCTCATGAATTTCTCATTTATGGTGTGTTACTTACTCTCTTTTTCCCTGGCCAATTTTTAATTTTCCCTGACCGTTTTACATTTTTCTTTTATAGGTATATGGTAAAAACAACCTCACACCTAGGAGATCAATAATGTTAATTGAAAGAAATGTTTGTTCCAAAAGTTATTTTAAAAACTTTTAGTGACAAAGGTAAATTTTGAACCAAAAATGGACGCATTTTTTCAGATGAAACAATTCAGCAAAACTTCAAAACTTTTTATTAAAACAGTTGACTCCTCAACCAAAACAGAATAATTTTCAACCAAAAAGAATGATTGACCACACTGTAAAAAAAGTTGGTGTAATTTTACATCGTACCACGATGGAAATTATTTGATCTACGTGCGACGATGTAAGTTTACACACTTTTGTAAAAAAAAATGCAGGACGTAAATTGTCAGGACCACATTTCAATTTTGAGGTTATGTTCGTGAGGTTATAAATTTGTAAACGCTGTATCAGGATAAATAAAGCGCATATTACTTTTCTCAGGTATCGTTTTGAATAAAAAAGACATATTTTTTTTATTCACATAGAACTCATCACTATTAGAGCAATATTAGAGGCTCTGAGACGTAATTTTATGATAAAGTCCAAAGCGCCATGTCTTTCTGTCAGTTTGTCGATGGGTTGTCGATTTATGTCCTGTTTGTAATTTCTCAGGATGCCAAGACGTAAAAATACTACCCGTGTGTGAAATTATGCTAGATACTGCAACTTTACCAAAAAAAGTGTTAATTTATAAGCATATTTAAATTTATTCACTAACGTAAATTGACAACGTGCCACGCTGATCAAATAATTTCCATCGTCAGACATAGTAAATTTACATCGGACAGTTATTTCATACTGTTCCATGGGGTGAAGTTGGAGTAGATCGTGAATTTCGGAGCGACATTGGTATATTTACCAGGTTATACATTGTAATTTAAAATACACTGCTCGTGAAATTACAATCTAATTGTAAATATCACAAAAGATTTTTTTACAGTGCAGTTTTAAATTCTCTGACTTTCCCTGACCTGTTCTAATTTCCCTGATTTTCCCTAACTTTTTGGAATTCCCTGACCGGTAGCAACCCTGAGGGGAAGCTGGACGTCGTTATTCAAAGTTTACAAAATATAATAGAAACTATGAAAATCATCAAAAAAAATTATTGCTCTTGTAAAAGTACCGTAAGTACCGTATGCAGGTATACGATATAAATTCATTCAAGGTATTTATTCCGAAAAGTAGTTCAGACTTACAACCAGTTGACCGCTTGCGGTTTGGATTGTGAGAACCGTTTATGTTTATAAGGACGTCCCTAAACATGTAGGTACATGCACTTATACATAATATACTTTATGGAGAATATATACATCACTGATAGGAATTACGCATGCAAGTACATTGCGAAAAGATCAACGCGTGAATTGAATATTCTGAGTGTATATTCACTTGGACAAGAAAACCATAATCAGACATCAGGAACATGTGCGACTGTACAGACATTATTTTCGTTCTCCTGTAAATAAAAGTAGAACGACTGGCTTACCGGTCCAACCGGCATTCGACCCCGAAGTCGATCGGAAACCATATTGAGAGCGTTTAGAGACAGGGAAAGAACGTGATTGATGTATCAACTAAGAAAGAGACTAGAAATCGAGTGGCTCTGATTGCCAAGTACGGCTAATGATCAGTCAAAGACACAGGGTTAAGCTCCAAGTTTCAATTAGCAAATCATTCAAGGCTTGAAGCTTCAAAACAGAAATGGTGTCGATCGTGTGATTTGAAAATGATCTCAGATTTTCGCCAATTCAACACACTTTCCTTCAAATATAAATTAACAAATGTACCACCATAACACTATCGCATATTCTAATAGTATTTAAGTAATCATTCATTAATTCTTTTACGAGACGTGACACATTCCTCTCGCAATTCGAGCATGCGGGAGTAAAATTGTCATGATTTCTTTGAAAGTTGTCAATTTATCACTTTACTACAATATTATCAACTTAAAAGAGAACCTAAATGTATACGCCTGTAGGATACCTCTGTGACCTTGACAACAGCGCCATCTGACACGTGAACTATTGGGTATCTCGAAGTTATTTGGGCAATGTTCATGAAAAAAAGCAGTGAATATCAATTCATTTTAATCAAAAACATCGAAAAATAGTAACTTTTTACGATTTGCTGGAGAGAAAAAATTTGTTAAACAAATAATAATTATTTAAACAATTAAAAAGTAGTTATAAAATATTTGGAAACTTGTATTTTAGCGAATAAAAATAATTCATGTTGAAAAAATACAAAAAATACCGTCTTTTGCATACATTTTCATTAAACTGTTATTTTACATTTTTGGGGGACATTTTTGGGCACCATACAATAGGGTTGGGGAAGGGGGATTAAAATAAAGTTATTGGGTGGAAATTATTTCTTAAAAATTCTTTAAGACGTGACTACATTTTAATTTATAAACAGTTAATTTCAAAAGCCCGGGGCGCAGGGGCAATGTTGACAAATTAAAAAAAATACGGAATTTTTCTCCGGAAAACGAACAAATTGGGGGAGATCGATCACAAAAATTATTTATATTTGAAACCATACAACTTTGAACAACGTTTTTAAATCCCAATTGTTTAATTTCAAACATTTTTAATTTTAAATTGTCTGAGCATTGAAAAGAGTTGTGTATAGGTGTTTAATTTGAACAGATACGTCTATAAAAATTGGCATACTTAAAAATAAAAGTTTTTCAATTAAAATTTTGTAAATTATTTAATTTTAAATTTGTTGCCTTGAAAGTAAATAATTTCAGGAATAGTGTTGACTATTTCACTATTGACACATTATAAAATTTCTATTCTTTAATTTTGAATTTGATTCTGAATTTGAGCAACTTCTATTACATTTGTAGTCTATAAAAACTGCTGAAAAGTCTAAAGATTATTTAAACAATTTTTTATTTCAATTTTTAGATAAACTATTTTTAAAAATCGTCAAATTGCTATAAATTTCTACTATTTATTTTGTAAGAAATCTACGAAAAAATTCATTAACAGCTAAAATAACTGTTGTAAGCACTGTATAAAAATTCAAGTTGTACTGATATTTTCAAAATATTAAAAAAAAAAAATATTTGTAAGACTAATTAATGAGATTGAAACAACCTTGTAAATTCGGCCAACATTTGAATACTATTTGTTAGACGCCAAGCAAGCTCACAACACGTTGAGTAAAACATAATCAGGCATCCAGAATAGATTCCCAAAACAATAAAAAAATATATCCCTACTAAATGTCATATGCTCTGCACTCAAATTCGTGTAACAAGTCATTAAGTTTCATGGAGTTAGAGTCTGGTCTTTTTGTTTAAAATAAAATAGCATAAACCGCATAAAATTAAACATAAAAAACCGCCAGGTCTATTTCTGTATTTGAATACATATGTATGATACAGCAAAAGGCAAATTGGGAAGATAAACCGTAAATAATTGTATGGAATGACAGTATGTCCTCTAATATAATCGCGTTACAAATTTGGTTCGTGACATCATCTCGAGAACGAACAGAGCATCCAACACCCCCACGCTTATTTCCACCTCGAGTCTGTAGCTCAATGTTTTTTACGAAGCACCAATTGCGAGGCCTTTTTTTGGCCCAGTGATGAGAAATCGTTTCGATAGAAGCCTTCGACATCGATATCCATCGAATACTTTTCAGGTTTAAAATTAAATTTTCTGGAGTGTGTTAACTAGTTGGGAACATCAGATGAGATTAAAATAGGTTTAAACCCTTTTCAGATTTTATAAGTATGTGAATGAAAGGGATCAATATTTTCTGATCGGATGATACATAGTTTTAGTCAGTTGGTTAAATGAATTGGCCAGTGTTTAATTATTTATGCCATTTTGGAAATAAAGGATTTCATTTAATATTTACTTTCTGTCGGAAATTTTTGTGCTAATTTAAAATTATATCCTCAAACAAAGTTTTAGTATTTCGACTCTAATTCGAAATACCCACTGAAGTGGAAAATTTTTGGTAGCATCCATTCACAAATATTTTTTTACTCATTTATGAAGGTTTTATTTTTTCTCAAACACAGAGTCTGAACCTGCGTGCAGCTCGATACTTGTTGTCAAGATCTGATTTTGAAGAGTGCAATACCAAAATTATAACGTGTTCATTAGGAAAATTCTTCTTTCCGTTACAAATTAAGGTTCAGCAATTTCAAATTCTTCATTTCATCATGTTAATTTTGTAATTATTTATTTTTCATACGTTTTGATTTCGAATGATACGAGGTTCAATTTAAAAATTGGACAATTAGAAATTTTTTATTTGAAAATTTTTTTGTTTTGTACTTGTACCTGTATTTATCTTTATTTTGAAGTTACTATTTCGGCCAACTATATGGCCAACGGCCATACCACGCTGAAAAACCCAGTTCTCGTCAGATCACTGAAGTTAAGCAGCGTTGGACGCGGTTAGTACTTGGATGGGTGACCATTCAAGAATTACTGACATGAGTGCTGTTGGCACATCGTGGGTGTGGTGAGCCCACACTTGTAGTTATTTATAACTACAAGAAAACCCTAGAAACACTACCCGAATCGGGTAGTGTCACGCCTACCCTGAAAGGGAAATGGTTTAATGGTATATATATATATATATATATATATATATATATATATACTACATTACTAATTTTGTAAACGCTTCGATTTAAACGTTTCTAATTTAAATATTAATCAATTACTGATGTTTCAGTAATTATCTTACACGCGTCTCTTCTGCACTTAAAAAATGCCTGCAAAATCAATCCCATTTAACAATAACCGGTGTACTCATACAATTCCCCCAAAACACTTCAAACCACTGCCAAGCAATATGTATGCAATCCATAAAATCGAATCAGTGAAAAATCGCTGGGTTTCTAGTAAAAAAGTTCTACAAAAATAATGTTTAGTGATATTCTAGTAAGTTTTCCCGATGGGAAATCAATGTTTCTCTCCAAACTCGTATCATGAAAATCCACTGAGAATGATTTACTACTTTTGACTACCTAAATCAGCACAAATTAACTGAGAAATCAGTTACTATTCACTGAACTTCAAGCAACAGCATTTCACTTGTTTATCAGTAGAAATGATTAGATATTTTAGTGACAGCTACTTAAATTTCAGTAACTTCTTCTTCTATTGTGAAATCAGTAAAAAATCAAAACTCCAGTTTGACATGAGCGAAAATAAAGAAATAACTGTAAAAAAGTTGCTAAAGTTGCCCTATTTCTAATTTTTACTGAAAATCATGTAAAATTAGCAAAATCATTTTTATTCGTGATAAACCACACCTTACAAGCTTCTGTTAAACATGTGTGATATCGCAGTTATCTAAATGTGCCCATAAAACTTCAGGTGAACATGAACTCATTGTTCATAATCAGAATTCAGATAGTATTAAAAAAGATTACAACGAAAATGTTTGAAATCGATAAAAAAAATGTTATATTCCTTAGATTTCAGCCAGAACAGGTTTTCTACTGTAAGTCATTTAACTAACCATAAATTCATCAATGTAATTCATAATCAATTAAGCTTAAACCGAAACTGGTGAAAACCTGAGATAAGATACACCTATAAATTGATTCATGTTTATTTATAGTTTATTTGTGTTGCATGTGTCGATTTTTCTCCTGAGGGTATGTGTGTAATGTACACTTACAGTTTGCCGACAATCATAATATTATCTCTTGGATCTCTCGAAGCACCTGATCTATAATGTTGCAGAGATTTTTTTTCTTTATACAGTTATAAGTCAGTAAATCATATTGATTTTCACGGCTCTGGCTTAATTTGCATAGATTTGATCTCGAATAACGATCCAAGCTCGTGTTCCTATAAATCTTCAGGAAGAGGTTCAAGAGGAAGATCAGGAGCGCCTTCCTCGATCAGCTCGTCGACCCAGATTGTATATGCAAGATGCATCCCGATGTTATGCTAATTGCCAATATAACACAGTGAAAAATTGATGCGTGGGTGACAATAATTAGCGATTGGCACGCGACTCTGGATCGAAATTAACGAAATAGAATCGCATATATCTGTGCCGTGTTAGTAGCAGGAAAACTGGCGTTAGGCCAAGTGCTAACAACCTTTTTGCTAGAGTAAACATTGTGAAATGTGTATCGAAGTATTATAATATAACTTTTTAAATACCTATTACAAATTGAATGTATATTTTTTAAATAATTGATAAAAATGGTTTTTATAAACTAGAAAAATAATTATAAAGTATAAAAAAGTCAAATTATTCTTATTTTTCAATAAATAATTTTTTATTTGCTAGACATAGGCACTTCTTCATGTATCTCATAATTTCCAAAAATTATAGATGTTCATTACATTAAAGTTTAAACATTAGTTGGAGGAATGTACATTTTTGCCGTATTTGTGTATAATACAAGTTTGATATTCCCCCGAATTATTATTAAAATAAGGCCGTGACTACCTGTAACGCTATTTCGGTACGAATAGATGGATTTTTTCGCTATAGATAAACAATGTGTTTAAGTTAATTGAATGTATCCATCTCCAATTTTCGGAAATGGAAAGACATAATGGTGCACATTTCACAGTGTGGTGCAAATTTAGCAAGTTTCATAAACTCTTTCGACGTACATAAGATGAGAAAAGAATCTTTTATTGCCAGAAAAAGATGCAAATTTTCAGTTTGATATTTTAAATTATTTATAACAAAATCGAATGTTAAGTTTTTATAACATTTATTCACAAACAATGGTCTTTCATTATTTTTTAATTTTTGTAATTAATGGTCATTTTAATTATATATGGGGGCAATATTTCTCATCCAATCAAAAAATCAAAGTTATTCGATCTAAGTCAAACTTAGACAAAGTGTTGTGCTATTGGAATAGTTTATGCAATTTTGTTTGTCATTTGGATCATTATTTACCGAGGATGAGGAAGTAAAAGTTTTGGAATTTTCGTGGATATCGCCTATTTTGGCGATTTTTAAATATTCTAATGAGTTAAAAAATTTGCCTTTTTTTTGAAAAAGGCATATCTTAATTTTAATTTGTTTATCTCCAAAAAAAAGCTTATGTTTTGTTCTTCAAGAGCGTTGAGGTTAAAAAATGGGATTCTAATTGTTTATTCATAAAAATAGGCATATTTTAGATAGTGCTTTTTACACTATTTCCCTTTATCACAAAGATTTTTTTTTATAATAAATATTTGACCTTCAAAAATGAAAGTCAAAAATTAATTTGACTTTTTCAAAAAAAAAGTAAAATTAAAATTTATATTGGTAAAAATAATCGTTTAGAACATTGGCTCGCATGCGCAAGTGTCATTGAGCATACCGGACCTGCTAATGAAAAAAGTCTAACTTATATTTGACCTTCATTGTTGTAGGTCAAATATTTGCTGTTTCAAAAAATGATTATGTTCAAGAAAAAGGTTATGAAAAAACTTTTTGAAATTGTAGCAGACAGCATTTTTTATGGCTATTAAAATAGTTAAAAATCGCGAAAACAGGTGGTATATATTCTCGAAAACCACTAATCGCTTATTTTCATAAATAAACACTGAAAATCCCACTTTTTAACCTCAAAGCGCTTAAAGGGAAAACCCTAAGCTCTCTTTTGAGATAAAAAAAGGAAAAAGCATGTATGCCTTTTTTCCAAACAAGTGACATTTGTTGTTGACATACATTTGAAGGTCAAATATTTTATTTCAAAAAATGCTAATCAATAATGGAAAGGGCGTGGAAAAACCTATCGAAACTGAATGCTGGGTGAATTTTTTTTTATCGCCATTCTAAAAGTTAAAACTCGCCGAAGTAAACAATACCCACGAAGATCCCAAAATTTTCACATCCACCTCGGTATGTATTTATTCAAATTACAAAATTTTTTCCCCAAAAACTACTATCCAAAAGCACTTTGCCCGAATTCGACCTACGTACTTAGATCGGACAACCTTGATTTTTTGAGAGGGATACACTTGAGAAATGATGAGCCATGATATACTGTATTTTTGTACATAAAAAGAAACGTGTTCTATCCCTTACAAAATTTTATATTTTTAAATGTTTATTTTGCTTATGACAATTATATTGTACTATAAACAAATAAATTGCCTTTTTTGTACCCAAGTTGCAATTAAAGTTTACAGCAAATATATCTTAATGATAAGAGCAGAAAAAAATAAATATTCTTGAACTTTTTTTGTAACTTTGTTTTGTTTTAATTGTTTAAAAAGTAAAAGAAAATTTTAAAAACGCAGATACTATATTAGAAATATCGTGGCGTCGGTCTGGCGCGAAAAAGGTATCTCTAAAAAATAAGATCAATCTGACTTTCAATTCCTTAACGAAGGGGACTAGAACTCTAATTCTGATTACATGACATCATCTCCTGGACAACATTCAATCAAACAACCCAGTTTACTCCTTTCAAGACCGGATTTAGCACTTTTATTTTACTAATTTTTTAAATCAACTTTAATAATTATTCAATTCAACTTAAATTCTACCTCCTAAATAACAACAGGGGTTTGTTTGTGAAGCTTTGAATTTAAGTTGCGAATGTAAGTTTTGGAAATGTAGAATGTATAGTAATTTTCTTCAAAGTGCAGTCTTTTTTATCTTGACCTTGACCAGGACTATGGATAATCTCCCATGTGTGACAATTGTCACACGTAATAATAATGCCAACCTGTCAGCACGCTGTTTCGTTTCTGCGGGTAACTCGTAACGCTTCTAAGTGCGTCCTCGATCTAAATTCATGACGCAAACCAACGGCTTCGTTGGTTCGTTGTCTCCTTTTCAAGTGGGCGGGAAATTGTTGGCTGTCATGTCTGACAACATTGAACATCCTCGTTTTCTACTTCCGCTTTTATCTCAAAAATGCAATCCTACATTCGGATACTTAGAGCACCCAGTTCTAGTAAACGAGACCTATTCGCTAGGAGGATCAGGCTAGCAATTTTATTTAATTATTCGACGCAAAATTCAAACTTCCCGCTAAATTTGAATTTTCTTAAGGTTCTTGAGGAGATGACCAATCCTAAAATTTGATATTTGAAGCTTTAAGCATAAAATAATTGATTATTTTCACCAAATTATAGTTTGGATCTATAACATCCTGCTTGATGAATTTAACCTTGGTCGCAGTCAACAGAAAAAGAGATTTATCGTCCCGAAACGTGAAACCTCCCCGATATTTTAATCATGGAAACTATGCAGTTTTGGAAATAACATTTTTTTTAGAGCATTTACAACTTATTATTTACGAAAACTTTAATTATTTCATATACATTATTTAAAAGGCTGCGTCTAGTCACTCTAGTCGTCCCGAAAAATTGGGGGAGTTGAAAGCTGATGAAAAATATTTGACTACTCATCCCGAATTTCGGGATAACGAGACACTTCGTATTTAAAAATGTACACAAATAAGAATGCTTGCCTTATTCATCTGTTGAGCAGGTTCGCCAGCCTACTGACCCATATTAGAGGGCCCAATAAAAATTTGAATTTTGTAAACTCCACTCCCTAAATTTTTTCCTTTCAGTGAAAAAATATTGCTATAAATTTTCATTCATTTTTTAAAAACTGTTATAGGTTCCGCCATGCCGTTTTACGCCTGTGAATAATTTTTCCTAGTTTTCGTAAAAAAAAAAAAAATACAAATTTATGCCCAAAAATTCTTTCACCTTTAACAAGTGTTTGTTATTTATTATAGAATAAGCCCCAAATATATATATATATATATAGATTATATACTGAGTGTTTTTTTAACTTGAGACATCGAAATATATAAAAAAATACGCATCCTATGAAGAAAATATCCGTAATAAAAACTTTGTAATTTCAAATGGGAACCCCAATTTTTTATCACAGATTCAGATTCTCCTTTATGAAATACGTTAGTTTTATTCGAAAAATTTTTTCGAAAAAAATGTTGCCTCCTGGGGGGGGGGGGGCGGTAAATTTTTTCAAAGTCGCTTTTCCCCCTCGAAAATAAAAAGTTTTTATTACGGATATTTTTTTCATAGGATGCGTATTTTTTTTAGATATTTCGATGTCTCAAGTTAAAAAAAACATCCTGTATAGAATACTATAGAATACAATTATATACTATATATGGATTAATTAAAAATATTTGTACATGGTGACAAACAAAATATTGAATTTCAAAATACACAAAAAACATACGTTTCTCTATAGTTTAAAGATTCCTATAGTACCTTAAAATGTATTTTGAAAAAGGGATTGAAAGTAAGTGTATAACAATAATTAAGAGAATCAAATTTTTAAATTTTACTCAATCATATTTTTTTGTTATTGTATAGCAGATGGCAGGTTTGAGAAATGCTTTGGGGGCACACGAGCTCACAGATAAGAAGGGTGGATTGTACCGAGCACTCTTCGCGGAGTTCTTGGGGACGTTATTCCTTAACTTTTTTGGATGTGGTGCCGTTGTCACAGGCGATGTGGTGGCCATAAGTTTGGCCTTTGGAATAGCAGTTGCTGGTGCGGTGCAGGCTGTTGGACACGTATCAGGTGGACACATCAACCCTGCTGTTACAGTTGGCATGCTCGCTATTGGCAAGGTAAAAAAAAATAAGTTTACTTCCCTTTATTGTTTTTTGTTTATAAATAAAAATTACAGTAACAGAGATATATTGAGAAAGAAAAGAGACACATTGACGCGAATAAACCAGGGATAGACTGGAATAGAAAAGAACGGATTTAGAAAAATAGGTAGATCATTACATTCACAAACATATACAAAAAGAATGGCATGTATAGACTGGGATAGAAAATAAGGAATTGAAAGAGATAAAGAAAATGATTACAAATGATAGGAGGACGGATAGACTAGGGACAGAAAAGGGATTGAAAATTATAGACGAACGAGGGGTAGACTCGGATAGGAAATTAATTCAACAAGATAGGCGGAGAATCATATTGACTTAGATACAAAAAAAGATTAGCGTGAAATAACTGCGATAGGCGAAGATAGAAAAAGATGTTCGTAGATAGACGACAGATAGACTGAGATGGAAAAGAAGGGTTTGAAAAAGTTAGACGGAGAATTATATTGACAAAGAAAGAGAAAGAAACGGAGTGATAGACTGAGATAGGAAAATATAGATACAGAATAATATTGGCAATAATATAGAAAGTATTACAATTATAGGGCGCAGGAGAAATATACTGAGACTGACAAGGGGTTGAAAATGATAGGCCAGACTAGGATAATAAAGGATTTGAAAAATACGGAGAATTATATAGACAAATATGTACACAAAGATTGAAATGGATGGACTGGGATAGAAAAGAAGGGATTAAAAATGATGGGCGAACGATAGTGAAAGCCTAGTATAAAAAAGGGATTGGAATTTAAAATTATAGGCGGAGGAGGGACAGACTGGAACAGCTGAGGAATTGAAAAAGATTGTCGTGGATAGACTAAGATCGACGAGCATAGAACGGAAGGGATTGAAAAAGATAGCCGAGAGTTATATTAATAAAGATTTAGAAAAATATTGACGTGGCTAGAGTGGTATGGAAAAAGAATTGTCGTGGATACAGTGGGATGGAAACATATTGATGCGGATAGATTGGGATATAAAAGGATTGACGTAGATAGACAAGGATGGAGAAAAAGATTAACTTTACTGGATGAGGGATAGACTGGGGATAAATGATCCTTATATCTATACCTGTTTTTTTAATCAGCGGAATTAATTCTTTTTTTGTTGTTGCTAGGTACCAGTAGTTCGAGCAGTTCTCTACATAATATCGCAGTGCGCGGGTGCCATTGCTGGATCGGCTTTTTTGAGAGCCCTTTCAACTGAAGAAAATTTCCTTGAACAAAAACTAGGAGCAGTCAGTCTGAACAAAATTGGAGCCGTGCAAGGCTTTGGAATCGAGTTCTTCCTCGCTCTGGTCCTCGTCGTCGTTGTCTGCGGCGCCTGCGATTCAGGGAAACCTGAGAGCAAAGGAATTGCACCCTTGATTATTGGCCTCGTAGTGGCCGCCTGTCATCTTATTGCAGTAAGATATTTGTCTTCTCCAAATTATAATTTATCTCAGTTTTCATTATTATATTTCATAAAATATTTTAATTAAGAGAATTTTATTTCTTATCAAGTTTTTCTTATTACTGCAGAAGTGTGCATGTATCAATCGTTTAGAGTCGCAGCAATTTTGATTTGCCGACTAGTTACAATTTTTTGCTGACTAACTAACCGATTTTATAGTCGAATTACCCATTTTGTAGGGCCCCCCAAATGTGGGAGCACCGGGCCGCGGCCCCTTATATAAACCCGACCCTGTTTAAATCATTCTATAGGAGAGTCTATAATAATATTTGTAATTTTTTGTGCCACATATTGTATAAAAGGAGATACGGGCGTAAGGAGATAAGGAAGAAACGGGCGTATCAAAGATGTGACTTTTAGCATTTCCGAATATTTAACATTTTTAGCACGTGCCATGCGTCTGGTTCCATTTTAATAATTTTGTTCTTAAAAAAGTATTTTTTTAAAATGAAAAGATTCTATTTTTTTACAACAAACCGGTTTTCTCAGAGTGGAATTCATATCGGGTCATATCATTTTTGGAAGGTATACATATTTTTACCATAAATGCCTCTTTTTCAAGCTTTGGGCTTTCTAAATTTGTAAAAAGAAAAATAGAAATTAAGCGAGATTTTAAATTTTAGGTGGACCGAACCGGACCTGGAATGAACCCAGCGAGGTCATTGGGGGCCGCTGTGGCTAACGGAAAGTATGATGACCATTGGCTTTATTGGGTTGGACCTATTCTTGGAGGAGTTGCAGGTGCCTTGATTTACACTCATGCACTTGGTGCAGCGAAAGAACAGGAACTTCCAAGATCTTATGCAACTGTGGACACGGAAGAGAAGGAGGTATACAACACTACGAGCATGTAAAAGAAAAAATATCGATCCATAACAAATGCAGTTGTTCTATCCTTATAAAAAATTCTCTAAAGAAAAACTTAAAAAAAAAATGATCCTATGAAGAGTTAAAAAGTAAATTTCTGAAAAAAGATGGTTCTTAAGTATGGAAAACAAATTTCAGTAAAGCTTCAATATCATTTTTTGTGTTAATTTTACTTTCAATGTTCAACTTTCACTAATTTAATTTTACATACATTACATTAAGGTCTTTTTAGAATATCAAAATTTATTAGACCATCAATAACAAATAATACTTCTTTAAAATTATTTTAATTATTATTAATTTGATGGGAAATAGAACACTTGCATTTCATTTTATTTCAAAACTGAGATTTGCCAGTTATTATTTTTTGATTGAATATCATTTAGTCGAAGCTCATACCATTTTTTCATTTAAATAAATTAAGTAATGATTTTAGTATTTAACTCAATAGGAATAACTATCTTATTAGTTTCGAAAATATGGTTTAAATGTATCTACCTCTCATCAAAATAACTGTTAATTTCATTTATTTGATCAATAGTAAGGGTAACCAGACAAGACCAGAATGAGGAAATGTAGATCACACTCGAAACGAACTAATTGATAGTAATTCCTGATACTAAAATTTTAAAAACAATCTTTAATTCTCTTAACATATTAACTTTTTGATTATTCCGTAGCTAAAATCGATTATCTCTGATAATATCCTTGCAAATTTTGCTGTCTCGCGTTTAATTTCTAGTTGTAGAGTGTATCTCTATTCAGAAAATTGTAGGCGTTTATCATAAACTTTCTAGCTTACTCTTAAATTTCAAGAAAAATAATTTCTTACCGAAAGTTTCAATTTGCTACTTAACACAATATATTTCATTTATTTAAAATTTGTGGATAATTTATAAATTGCGGTTAAAGGGAATTTATAAAAAAAAAATGTATTGTATTTTATATAGCGCCGATAAGAAAACGAATCTTCGAATCCAACGTTAAAGAAGAGATAAAAAAATGGAACTTATTTTGGGAGAATCAAATACGCGAACTTCAGAATCCAGCAGTGACATTAAAGTAATACATATAAGTATAATTATTTAACTTTTTTGTACAGAGAAAACCAAAACACTTGAGATTTTATCATATTACCTATAATGCCATAAAAAAATTATTGATTGTAATAATTTACTTAGTATAACAAATAATTCTTTTCCATCAATTTAGGATAACATTCATATTTATGAGTTTTTTTTATTTCCGTAGTTTCAAAAAAAAGAGAAGGTTAATTTTACTCTAAAATATAATAATATGCGAAATCAGTTATTCAAAATCATTCTAAATATTGCAGTAGGGTGCTTCAGAAAACACCACATTTAAAAAAATTTCAGTTGCTCCTTGATATTTCGGTACCAAATCAATGAAAAAAAGCAACTGTATAAGTTTGAGCTAAATCGGAGTATATATACTCTGATAAATATATATTATTTTAAATATGATGAACAATGTGGCAAGTACACAAAATAATTTTTAAAATTAAATTAACCTTTACGGTTGTTGTATTCCTCTTGTAAATTTGAACAGTTTTCATCTTTCGCAATTTGCCCTAAAAGCAATACTTTGTAAGTTATTATAAAATTTTAAACCATTAATAACTTTCAAAATAATGATTTTAGGGCAAATTGCAAAAGATGAATATTGTGCAGATTTGCAAGAGGAATACAACTGTTATAGTGCATTTAATGGACAAAAATTTATTTAGGATATTTTCCATATTCTTGATCATATGCTAAGATTATTACGTTTTATACATTATCTCAAATTATAGAGGAAATCAAGACGAATTCAGAGATATTTAAAATCATTTATCTCCAATAATTTTCGAGATATTATCAATTAAAGCCTTAACACCGTTTGGGGAGCACTAAATATACTCAGATTTGGCGCAAACCTATACAGTAATTGTTTTTTTTATGTGTTGGAACTGAAATATCAAGGAGCACTTTAACTTCTAAAAATTTAATGTTCTTTTGAACCACCCCAATATTGCAGATAGATATTTAATATCAAACAAAAATCCTCGAAAGACTGAAGAAAGAAATATGTCGTAAGAAATAGATACAACCTTTTTTTATCACATTTTAATTTATTATAAATAACAAATGTATTGAACAAGCAAAAACAATTTGATTGAATATTTAAATAAATGAAACCGAAATAATTAGGGCGATATCGATTCTACAAAAAATAAATTTTAAACCGATAATTCTATACGTATTTATTTTAACTTAAATTATTTACAGTAATTGTAAATTTTCATCCGCAGACTTGCAAAAAGTTAAAATTAAAAATTTGGGAATATGAATAAACTCTACGCAACAAAAATCTGCATGGGGAAACTCTACATTTCGGTGACTCCAAAAAATTAATGTTGCTTTTATTTGTGAGCTCATCCCCCAAAAAGCTTCCATTTGGTGAAAAAACAACTGTGATTTTTTTCAAATTTTAAACATCCGTCTTTTCTCACAGGTTTGATAAACAAATTTCTAGTTGTGTCTAAATATTGTAGAAAGTGGTCAGAAAAGGGAATAAAATGAAAAAGTTGTGAAAAGTTGAAAAACCTTTCCCAAAAATTAAAAACACCCCTTTTTAAAAAAAAAATTCGAATTTCCGGCAGTTTATATTACAAATATTTCGTGGATTTGAAGCAAAATAATCACGAACATTATTAAAAAAATATTGGTGATACATGGTGAACATTTATTTTTTTTTTCAAAAATGGGGTGCTTTTTAATTTATGGGGGAGGCTTTTCATCTTTTCTATACTTTTTCATTTTATTCCCTTTTCTGACCACTTTCTATTTTACATAAAATAATTTTATTATTTTTTAAACTCTACACAAAATTAAAATAATTGATATCGTACACGTAAATCGAAGAGGACATTTCAATTCCTGAAGAAAATCCGCGAGGATCAATTGCTTGACTCGTGGATTTCCTCGAGGAATATAAAAATCCTAGCTGATTTTCTGGTGTAAATTCAGCCTGAAAATAACACAAGGTTTTTTTCATTAGAATTTCTTCAAGCAGAGGACACTGTCACAAATAAAATATTGGAATGATGTATAAAATAACGTTTCTGTTTAGATATAATTGTTCTTGTTTTGGTAACAACAGACCAATTTATTGAATTTTGCAAATTTGAGTTTTATGAAAGTTTTACAACGAAGTGTCCAGTGACTATTAAAGAATTGTTAGCGCCTACTTATTTCAATATTACTTGCTTACATATTCAGTGCAAAGTGCTTTGATGAGTAAATCAAGCTGTGAATAAACTAAAAATTAAAAACATAAATAGATTATGAAATAACATACTAAATTTAAAAAAATTATTTGTAACGTTTTATATTACAAATAGTAAGACCAATATTTATTTGCCTTTCCTCAGAGATACACTCTAAATAATCATAAAATATAGATGAATTAACTGTACATTATCCAATTTTATAGCATTCATACAATTTAAAATAGACATCAATTCAATTAATTTCTTGTTTTAATTTAATGGGGTTATAATCCCAAAAATTCCATATACGAGGGTAGGTTGAAAAGTCTGTGCTAAAATGAAAACTTCTTAATGTTTTAGGATAAACCATTTTTGTTTTTCAACGTAGTCTACTTTTAAGCTTATACGCTTCGTTCAACGCTGCTCCAGTTTGTTGATTCCTTCCGAATGATAGGATTTGTCCAACTTTGCAAAATAGTCATTCGTTTCCGCAATCACCTCCTAGGTTGAAAAGAATTCCCTTCCCATCATCCATTTCTTCATATTGGGGGAAAGATCCAAGGGGCCCAATCTGGAGAATAGAGGGGATGCGGAACGATTTGGAACCCTATAACTCTAGTAATTTTGCGGCCAATCGTGGAGTTTTTCTTCGCAGTTCGGTTTTCGAATGGTCTAATAACCATCCATAGTGTATATACCTGTAGTAGTTTTACTCTTTTCCAAATATTCGATGAAGATTATTCCTTGCGAATGCTAAAAGACAGTCGCCATAACCTGCCCGGCTGAAGAAACGATCTTCGCCTTCTTTGGTGCAGATTCCTCTCTGGCAACCCATTTTTTGGACAGCAGTGGGTCTCCGGGGCCGCTTCGAAGTAGAGCGGGCCTCTTTCTTTTATCTCCACACGTTAGAAAAAGAGGTACGTTCGATTTTCGAAGGGACCCCGGAGTCCTACTGCTGTTTCTTGGTCTCAGGCGTGGAGTTTCGATTGAAGCACGGTTTCGGGCATTGCTTGCCTTGCCACTCAATCGAGCCCGCCCGAACGTAAGCAGTCAGGGATGTGTGAACCATTTCCTAATATTACGCAACATATATTATGCGCGTGAGTACCCGCGCACTGCTCCTTTATCCCACGCTCCTGGCGTTTCACACTTGATTGAACGCCCTCTCTCGATCCGGAGGGGGAATTCCCATGTTTGAATTCCTGTCTCAAATTACGATGTGAGATAGGAGTGGAAATATTTTGTGGGTTTCCACATGGGTTCTTATATGAATACCGTTATGGAAACCTATGAATTGTTCCTACATGAAACCCCACATGGGATTAGAACTTTTTAAAATGAAATATGTTTTGGAAGTTTTGGGTGCATAGTCGGCAATCTTAAAAACCCACAAAAAATACTGCGCAGCCGTAGCTTTCATAGAAAACTACTGCGCAGTCCTTAAATATTAATTGCAAACCCATCCATGTAGGAACCTTCATAAGAACCGATATAGATTCCCATCCTATATTCCTATCTAGATCGTAATTTGAGACAGGAATTCAAAAAAGGATCCCATATGTGTTCCCACATAGGCAGTTCTCGGAAGGCGTGAATCAAGCCAGCTTCAATCGAAACTCCAGTGCACTCGTGTATCCTTTCATCCGCAGTGACGTGGATTCGGCTGAAACAGCTACAAACCATCCTTGGAACACGTCATACGATTTCGTTTTTGGTCAACTGTGAGCAATCATGGCGCCCATATTGTAGATAGACTTCCATGCCTCAATGTTGATGCAAAACATTATATATACCCGTTTCCAGATGCCCACAGCACTAGCAATCTCACGCAGCTCCATTCTTCTATCACCCATCGCCATATCGTGGCCTTTATCAATCATTTCATAAAGTAAATTGACCATTCGTCTTGTATTTCGCAGGACAGTCCCGCATTTGAGCAATGTCTCCTCTGCGCAGGTAAATGTCCTGCAAAACGTCCTGTAAAAGAAGATTTTTTGCAAAACGTCCCGCAAAAGAGTTTTTTTTTCTACTTCGAGGTTTCTGAGTTTCTCGCTACGTTCTCGACTAATCAAATTTGAGATTTCAACATTGAATCTGAACCCTCCTCCCTCAATCCTGCAGTCAACGTCCTGCATTTGACCGTTTCAAATATGGTCACTTTATCATAAAGTAATGTTTGATCAACACACGAAATTCTCTTTTATCCATTTTTTGGATTCAAATGAACGCCGAACATAGAGTAATAGACTGATCTGGCTATAACTTGGTGTATGTTCCTCCAAGAGATGCTAAGTAAAAATAACCTCGATACGCACTAGTGCTGCCATCACTTTGAGTTTGTACGGACTTTCCAACCCACCCTCGTAATAAATAGTAAAACAACAACCAGGATGCATTAGTGCTTTTTCCCACTTTTGTCTTAATATTTGATCTAACACAGATTAATTTTAAAGTTAGAAGAAAAAATAATTATTGGAAAGAATAATCATACCGAATTCCTGGTATTGTTTCGAAATTCTAATAGAATGCAGTAAAGTAGGAAAAATTTCGAGTCAACACTTAACAGCACAATTTGTAAGTAATTATGTAGGGTGACCAGACGTCCTCATTTAGGAGGACATGTCCTACCTTTCACTTGCTTGTCCTCCTGTCCTCCTAAACTTTGGAAAACCCATAAAATGTCCTCCTTTTTGGTCAAAAGACAAAATTTACCTTTTTCTTATAAAATTTTCTGGAAAATATGCTAATTTCAATAAGTAATTGAATGTATTAATTATATTTCATTGCATGTGTCAGCAAATAAACATTTAAAAAATTGATAATCCAAAAAAAAATTTAATTTTGGTCTTATTTGGGGGGGGGGGGGGGTGGCGAGGTTATGTCCTCCTTTTTCCACTTGGGCATCTGGTCACCCTAAATTATGAAACTCGTAAATACTGTCATACGTATCTGCCCCACAGCGGTTCGAGTACATAGACAGCGGACGTGGTGGCCTTTAGGGATGAGATCGAAAAAAACAAAGAGAATTGAAGAGCGTGCGTTAAAAAAAAATCAAGTCATAAACGTTATTTTCCAGCTCCAACGGCTCAACAGCAAGAAGGGCACTCCACCTGCTTGATGCTTTAACTACAGTTAATCTGCTGCATCTTTATTTACGTACCTTTTAATCGGGCATAACCAGCATGGTGCTTTTCGTCCACCCATTCAACTTACTGGAGAAGACTTCTTCCAGCTTTTACACATCTTACGAAGAATTCTATTAAAATTTAGGATTAAGGATTTAATACGATAAAATCGATCTTTAGATAATTCTTCCAAATTTTCAAAAATGCATAACCATCCCTGTCAGTACTCATTAAACTGAGAACTTCATTTTCACATTATACACATAACTCTCAGTATAGATTTGAATCATTCACTGAATAATGAGTGAAAACTGTTACTGATTCAAATTTAGAGATTATACATTTCTATAGTGCAGAGATGCGTTTCTTTCCATACTTACGAGAAAAATAAATATTTTATATGTAAAAATATATTAAGTGATCTCAAAGAAATTTATACATTTTTAAAAAATATTTTCAGTTTTGTCAAAAAAAAAAAGAAAGCTTTTTCAAGACTATTGATTGAAACTATCTGGCAACATTTCCGTCAAATTCATCATCTATCTTTATCTTTGAGGACTATAATGGTTTAAACCAATTGAGTATACGTACATATTTTATTTATCTTTAATACAATATATAAGTAATTTTTTAATTTATGTATATTTTTATATTAACATTCAGAAACAGCTTCATACTCCAAATGCGTGAATTTCATAAAAGGGAACGGCCAATAAAACGTTTCCCTTTCAGTTTAAGCCACATCAAAGTAGAGCCATTTTGCGATGGCTCTCAAATTTATAGAGCCAATAGTTATAGATTTTTTCCCTAGCCTAATAATCAGAAAATAACGTGACTTTTAATTCAAGACACTGCAAATTTAATCTTCTCATTGATCTGAATGTGCACATTAATTTACTAGTTAACTGCATGAGTGATCTTTACAATTATCAGCTGTTTAATCATTAATACTGAATTCATTTTGCATTGCTTTGACAATACATTCAACCGTTCATCTCCTATCGATAATTTTCGTTAGAATAATATTTATAATTAGAAGAGCGAGTATTTTTTTACTTCGCGATAGTCTAAGTTTAGTATTATATTTATGTCAGATTAAATGTATGTTACAGTAACATTCAATGTATAATAAAGAAGACATACTTTGTACAATTGTTCCATATTTATTTCTGGAATTACAAAGGACTGATCACATTTCTAAATAAAAATATTTAGAGAGTAATAATACTTTCCTTAAAAGAAGTAAAAATATGTAACGCACACCTCTCTTAAAAAAGGGTTGAAACATGTTTTGAAAATTTTAGAAATTATAGATTCCAAATTTCCAAAATTGTCAAAGTGATGTTTATATTATTCTACTTTCGTCTGAATAAGAAGATTGAAGGAAGTCAGAATGTGGAAATAAGGAATCTCGTAACATTTAACATGTACATACACACCACACTTTGTATTTGATACAGAGTTGCAAAACCTTTCGACTAAGCTTTGCATGCCGTTCTTTTCTATCATAGCACAATTAAGTCTAATCTGGAAATTGTAGTTGCTGAATAAATATCGACGAATTAAACATGATTATGGAAATGAAACCGCACTAAGCCGAACAGAAAAAAATATTTTTTGAACACTTTGGACAATGTGGAAAAGTAAAAAAAAAGTAAAAAGTATTCAGTATTCCATCATGATAACCGATTTTGTCAAAAAGGAACGTAAGTAGTGTTATGGGCTAAATGAAATTGAATACGCAAAACGGGCCTATTACATGTCCTCTACTGAATTCTGCAATCAAAACTATATTAATAATCTCTAATTAATCTTCAAATTGATTACAGAGTATGAGGAGTGTCGAAAAAGGATCTAAGTAATTTTTTAAATGTTCGCTGATATTAGAGCTTAAAATATAACTTATGATAAAAATGTGGTAAGCTTAATCAAAAACGTGAATATAAGTTGAACCACGTGAAAGGATAATAATTTTACAAAATAAAGAAAATACATACAATGAATCAAAACACCCTTCAGCAAAGAAAAATAGCTAAATCATGACCCTTATCTCATTTTCGAAAACGAATCTATGGATCCTAAAATCAACCAACAAAAAATGCAATAAACGTCACTCGGGAAAAATGTTAAAATAACGTTAAATAGTTTCACATTATTTTAATTTTTTCTAACAGGTTTTATGTAAATCATGAGTCTACAGTCGAAAAGAAATACAGGGGAATTATTCAGTAATAAAAACTATAGGAAACTAGGCTTAATTTCCCGAAAAGGCAAATAGTATATGCATCGTGGAAAAAAGATCTTGCAGAAAAATTAGTCAGATCCCGTTTGCTCTGTAAGAAATGTTCTTCTAAATTTCATTGTAAATCAAGCTAAACTTTCAGTTGTCGCGATATAAACGTGATTATTAATTCAAATTTACGCCAATTCACTTTTGGATTTATCTCGAAATTGAGATTTTATTCTACTCGAACACTAATTATGGTTTCCATCGGGTTAAATGTATAAACATTTAGTACATCTATTTTTTTTTAAAGTGAAAACCCCCAAAGTTCATGAATATGAATGTAGAAAAAATTCCTGCCAGTCACACGTCAAACCACTGCGAACATTTTTGCACCAACAATTTGTCACAATTAAAAAAAACCTTTCAATGCCTCTGTGGGGAATAAAGAGGATATCGAAATTTTTTGAAAAAAAAAACAGGTTATCCTGATGGTATACCACAACTTTTTCACAGTACCAACAAACATTTAAAAAAATGTTTTTCACTCTCGCCGTACTCCGCAGTTCATTTTATCGAAAATACGCAAAGTGCAATATAATAGATGCGGTTCTAAGGAGAATTTGAAATGGATTGAATGAGAAGAGCGAGTTCAGGGGATTGTGGTGCACACAGGTGCGTATTTACATTGAACTCTTCTCATAAAAAATGCAGCAAAGCATTTCTATAATATTCTACAAATTTATTGTATTTACACCAAGACCGCAGTTGCAAGAAGCTGTACTTAATTCTTAACGGATCCATTTTAAATCACCATGAAAAATTTATTTTCTTCAGTTTTAGCTCAAATGAACTATTTACTAAAATGAAAGTTAGAATCGAAAACGTGACCAGAAGACATGGATTGCGGTTCAAATGTTTTCCTTTAAAAAATAAGTCGTAGAATTCAATGACATTCAGTTTCTTAAGTTCTTTAAGAATTTTTTAAATAAATGCCGTTTACTGTTAAGGAGGCGCTAGGCTTTTATATATCCAAAAATTTATAAACATTTTAGTCATTGAGACAAAAGTACAGTGTAATTATTGTTTGTAATAATATTTACAGTAAGAGGATTATCCAATTTTTGCTTTTCAAATATCACTTTCATGAAAACCTCTATTATTTTCTGATCGTTTGTTTGTCAAAATGATATTTTAAACATGTGAATGTTTACAAAACCTAAGAAATTGTAATCTCGAAAAGCAATACCAAGCGCCAACTTTGCTTACAGGAAAAAAATTACATGACATTGTAGCCATGAAGAATAATGCATTAAATGAAGTTCAGAAATGTGTTAAACCATTGGGCGTTGAGAGATTGAAATTTGTTATTTTAACAAAGCCATAAATATATATAAATATATGTTTTCAAATTTCAATGCAGAAATTGTCACGTACCCAATTTACAGATTGTACAATATCAAGTGCTTCAAGTTTGAAATTCTGACGTTTAAACTTCAAACCGCAAAACTTATATGGTTATTCAGTTTTGAAATAAGAAACTGGATAATGTACAATACTTCTTAATTTAAAATTGTCTAAATTTACAATATTTGTATTTAAACATGTTTTCAATGCAAAATTATTTACATTATAATAATTTTAATTTAGAGAATTAAAATTGGAAACTATTCACTTGGAAAAATGGAATTGTCAATTACATGTTTTCACGATTTTGAATTTGTAAATCTTCTAATGCTTACATTTACAAATAAACGCACCCGCTATTTTATACTTTTGAATTTGTAATTGTAAAATATTCAATCAACGCCTCCATTTAATATGAGTCTATCTGCTGACAGCTATTCAAATCAAATTTTAAATGTATCAAGCAAAAAGTTTGAAGGTTTTCAATTAAAAATTGAGAATTGTAAGAAATAATGTCTTAAACTTGAACGCTTTCGAAATGAAATTGTTTCATTTTTTAAATAAATTTGCATTTAATTTCAATGATGTTAATCGATTTAACGGCTGTAAAATTTAGCAATAGCAAAATTTTAAAGCATCTAATTACAAAATCTGCTCATTTGAAAAACTTTCGGATTCAAAAGAAACCCATCATTTAAAGCCGACGGATTTAGTAAAAAATCAGAAATTTAAAGCATTCAAATTTGGTATCAAACAAAATTAAATGCTTCCAAACATGAATTCCGAAAAATTAAGGCTTTTCAATTTACTCAACAAACAATAGAATTAGATATTTTTTCTATAATTCGCGAAAAAGTGCCAGTTTTTCCACCTGTTTTTGGTGTAAAAAGTTACCGATTTTTGCTCGATGACGTGGCGCATGCGCAGTGCCGACCTTTCCGGGCAACAGTGACAAAAGTGGACAGATGCAGTGGAAAAAGTAAATGGACAGTGATAAAAGTGAGGCACAGTGGAAAAAGTAAATGTTATTTCGGGTGGGTTCGTGCTGCCTCGGGTGGACCCGTGCATCGTGCGCAGCCAACTTCATTCTATTTTCCGACTGTCGTCCCTAACCTAAAAGCAATTTCCTGAAAAGTCTCGAGTTGTGTATTTTGTATGTACTTTTGTCACTTGGCAAAAGCAAAAAAACACCGTCAGTTTCTCCGAAAATACTGTGCTTGGTTTTTTTCACGAAAAATCGGAAGTTTTGAAGCCCTCAACTTTATGGGCCAACTATTCAATTGTGAGAACAAGCTTATTATTACTGCCATAATATTGCCATGGTTTTGATAATTGCCATTGTCATTGTTGCGTCAATCGACAAAAAATCGCCTTCTTTTTACACAAAAAACAGGTAAACAAAAACTAGCACTTTTGCACAAATTATAGAAAAAGTATCGTGTCCCACACATTGAAAAAGCGACGGTTTAAAACTCGTGTGATAGCCACCCTCGCTCCGCTCGGGTAGCTAACTTCACACTCGTTTTAAATCTCTCGCTTTTTCAACTTGTAGCACAATATACTATTTATCGCTACTTGCGGTACTCACTTTTGTAAATTAATGAGCTAAATAGCGAAAAAATTATAAAAAAAAAAAAACTTTCAAGCAACGAAAGTTATTCCAAGAAGATTTTTTTTTCTCAATAGAAATAAAAAAATCTTATTTCGCCACCTCAAGATTCTTACCCAATTCTGAACTCCGAAGAATTAAAACTGAATTTCATGGCATAGAAGATCTACATTTAAACTCTCGCTCAGCAACAAAAATCGTAAGCAAAATACCTTGCTTTAAATTAACAGATCTCATCTACTTTCATCCCTCCATTTGCGAAAGTTTATCTTCTAGACTGTCTCGGCTGTCTTGCGTATCATTCAAATTAATCGTATCATTTCCCGCCGACAATTCAATCACTGAATCTTCCAAGGGCGTATCGCTTTTTTGAGTCTCAAGCACAGACCCAGATTGGTCAAAAATATCGGCTGACTCTGACATTTCATGACCACTTAAAGTCAACGTCGTGTCCTGAGTCTCTTGAATCTGAACATGCTGATCACTCTGCGTAGTTTGCACCTCTTCTTGCGCCATGTGTTCTTCTGTAGGTGCTTCCAGAGCAATGTGCTCTTCTGTAGGTGCTTCCAAAGCAATGTGCTCTTCTGCAGGTGCTTCCAGTTCAATTTTCTCTACCTCTGGAACTGCTTCCCCGATGATAATGCCTTCAGAATTCGACCCATCGCTCTGTTCCTCTCCAGTAACTTCTGCAACTCCAGTTTCGGTAGTTTCCTCCATTGGCACCTCCTGTTCCATCTGTTCTGGAATCGATTCCTGGTTTTCTGCTTCTTCAGTATACATTTTCTGAGTATCTTCACCGACACTAATCCCCGATATCTCAGTCAAATTACTCAAGGCTATTTCTTGCATCTTCACCGTATTGTCAGTAGAATCTAAAATATTACATAGTTCTTGATTCATCTGACTGATCTCCACGTCTTCTGGAGCTTGTGAAGTTGGCTGCTCGTCCGGCTTCAGAAGAATAATCTTCTTGTTTCCATAGACCTTCGAACTCGTTATGGAAGGCTTGTTGCTTTTTGGAGTCTCAACGTCGAAAACATGAGATTGATTATTAACTTCTTCCTGATCTTTTCCTACTGAACTTTGGTTTTTACTATCATCGTACTCCTGTTCCTCGTCATAGATACTTTGCTTCCTCTTCACAAAGACCCTCTTCAAAGGCAGTTGCTGTTCATCTTCAGACTCATCATGTCTCTCCGGAATCATCTCATCCATCGGTTCATACTCCTGCTGCTTCCTGGCTTGCAGTTCTTCAATCTTCAATCTCTGCTGCTCGACTCTTTTTTCCAGCTGTTCAAGTTTCTCTTGCGTTTCCTGGTCCTTTAATGTAGAAGAATTCTGCTGTTCTTCTACCTTCATATGTTGGACAGTAGAAGTTGTTGGTGTGCCCGATCCTTGTGTTGTCTTGAGTTCAAACTTCAAGGGATCTCCAGACTCTATTTTTGACGTAGACCTCATTTCGGGAGACTGCATCACAGTTTGAACAAGATTCTGAGTCTTATCCATCGGTTTTTTGACGACAACTCTCTTCACGACGTTGCCTGTTGGTAATTTAGCCAACTCAGCAGGATCAATAATCGTCCCATCAGGATTCATGATAACTTCTCTCGTCGTGTCTCCTTGGCGAATGATTCTCCGCACGATGACCCTTTTTGTCACCTTCATTCCGGATCCAGGAGTTTGAACAGTCTGCGAAATTGCTGGTGTACCCTCACCTTCTTTTACAGTTCCGTCAGCACCAGCTGGTTTCCTCACGACAATTCTCTTAATAACTTTGACTGTATTCACCGGTTTCGGTGTACCAGTAATTCCAGCTTCATTTTTCTCATCCTTAGATGTCGTTGGACTCGTGTTTATAACCTGCGATCGCTGAACAGTTGATGTACTTGTACCTTTACCTTGTTCCTGTGGACTTTGATGCTTGAGTGGGATTTTGTGTTCCTTGAAAACAGATTCAACTATCTTCTGCACCTGCGCCTCGGTCTCATCGACTCGACCTTTGGGAGCATCTTCTTGTTTCACTGGCGTCTTCACGGACTGAGATAGACTCTTCACCTTCGATTCTGCAGCTTCCCTTCTCTGAATAGGCATTAAAGTCTTGATAGTCTTCTTCATCATGTTTCCGTCTTTTCCTCGTACAAAGACAACCTTCTCACCTCTCTCTTCTTTGTCAATTCTTTCCGAATCATCTTCACTCTCGGTTGGTTTAGGCTTCGGCAAGGGCAACTTCTTGATAACATATGGCGGTGGTTCATAATCATCATCTCCATCAGAATATTGATCATCTTCCTCTTCTTCTTCAGACTCAAGCTCTATCTTTTCTTTGGTCTCTGGCTGCAAACCATCCGGCCCCATTTTCTCTCCAGCTTCTATGTGTTGTTTGATATGCGTCACGTAATCCGCACGATTGCGACATGTTTCCTGACAGACGTCGCAGGTCAATCCCATGCCTGTTCGTTTCGTGTGCGTTAGCTGATGAACTTCTAAACTTTCTTTGCGTTTGAAGGCCTTTCCGCAATCTTCACAGACGTGTCGTTTCTCGACCGAGTGAGACCGCATGTGTCTTGTGAGATGATGTGAGAGGAGGAATGATCGGGGACAAAGCTTGCAAAGATAAGGACGGTGGCCTGCGTGAGTTGTCAAGTGACGAGCAAGTTTCGTACTCGTTCGGAAGGCTTCCTTACAATATTCGCAAACAAAAGTCTTGTCCTCGCTGTGAAGCATTTCGTGGCGTTCAAGGCCTTGTTTGTAAGTAAATCGCTTGTTGCAAATATTGCATTGGAAAGGCTTGATGGATTTGTGGGCAGTTTCCTCATGTTTCTCAAGCTCATCGGTGGTAAAGAATTCTCTGTCGCAATGCTGGCAGCCGTATCTGAGCTCGTCGCGATGAACTTTTTCATGACGCTGAAGTAAATTCGCGCGAGAGAATTGTTTGTGGCAGATTTGGCAGGAGAAGGGTTTGTCTTCAGAGTGTGTGGACATGTGTTTGGCTAGGTCGTATTTTGAGAAAAAGGGGCGATCGCACTCGGTACATTTGTAATTGCGATCCCGGTGAGCTCGTTGGATATGTAAAAGGAGAGCTTGTCTTAGAGGGAACGTCCGGTCACATTGATTGCATGCGTGAACTCGAATTTCTCCTGGTTCGAGTTTCCTGTCTTCTTTTTCGTTATTTGGTTCGTTTTCTCCTTCGCTGCCTCTGTCTTGTTCCTCACCATATAAATCGTGTCGTTCTTCCTTACTTTGTTTTTCAGCTTGACGTTCTCTTCTTTCTCGATCTCCGTTGTCAAGGCGAGCCTTTTTCTGTTCGCTCTGCGCTCTTTGGTCAGCTGGTCTTTTATTGTTTGTATCGGGAGGTTCGGTGGAAATTGGCGGAAATGGCCGAGGAAGAACGCCTGATATGGGGTAGGTTCTTAAAGCTTCGTCAGCTTTTCTGCACTGTTGCTTGAATTTGTAGGAGCGATCTAAGTTCCAACGACAGGTGTTGCAGATCATCTGTGGCATTCCATCAGCCGAGTACACCTTAAAAATTAAAAATTATTCTTTAGATTTTAAAAGTAGAATAAGCGAGCCGCGTATGCTATTCTTATAGGGAACTTTCTATCATTTCTTGTATCTTAACAATTTGCAGTTATATATATTTAAAAAAAATATTTTTACAGAAATTCGTATAGAAGCGTGTTTAAAGTAATGACGAATGATTTATTGATCTATTTATATAATCTAGAGAATCAGTTGAAAAACACATTTATTGATGAGAATATTGATTTCAGAAAAATGATGCAACCATGAAAAGTTTAATTAAAAAATTCTTAATAAATTTAGGGTAATAAGAAAAAGTACGCAATTTTTCTCTTTAAATTTATTTAGATCTTGCTAACCTGGACACAGAAAGAATGCTGACTAAAATTGAGATTATCAGCTGATTTTTGGATCTTCTGAAATATAATTCTTATTTACAGAAGCAAAAAACGCCTGCAGGTAGAGTATTGCTGAATTAAGGTTAAAAAAGCTTGACTGAAAAAAGTAATCCAGCTTCGATAAAATGAAAAGAAAAACAATTCTTTAGCGTTTGTTGCGTACGTCCTTTTTGCCTCAGAAATGATTATAAGTGAATTATTCAATATATATAAAAAAAAACAAAAAAAAAACCTAAAAAACATAACGTACTTTTGAATTTTTCTGTAGTCTTCTTTCCCTCTGCTCTCCTTTACGTACTCTAATTGTAATTTGTGAAATGTAAATTTTTAAATATTCATTGATTTTTGTAAAAGAAGATACATATATATACAGTAAAGTCCCACTTATTTCAAGTCCCCCTTATTTCAAGACCCGCTTATTTCAAGCCCCCTGTATGCGGTTATCTCAAATTACGCAGTTCCGTCAACCCCCACCACGGTCCCTGTACACTCTCCTCCGCTTCTGTGGCTGACAAATGAAAAAAGAGGTCCAAACAGCGCCCTCGTTGGTTTAAATTGAGTATTTTAGGATGACGTCATGGGAATGCAGACTCTTTGGAGAAAGTATTCTAAACGTAAAAGTCGTAAATGTACAAATAGTAATATTTCGCAAGTGTAGAATGTATTTTCTCAGTCACGTTCCATTCTTTTGTCGATTCACGACCTTTCAGTTTCACGAAATAAAATAAAACATCCTAAATTTCACATTAGTGGCACGTCAAATTAGTAACCTCAAATTTCGGAAAGTTGCTTGTATTTCGAGTTGTATTTCGTGACACTGAAAGGTCGTCACTCGAGCAAAGAATGGGACATGACTGAGAAAATATATTTTACACTTGAGAAATATTACTCTTTAGACCTTTATCACTTACCTTTACCTTTAGAAATTTTCTCCAAAAACTCGTGTGCAGTAGTTGCAGTTCTATACTGCAACCTAACCTTTCTGACGGCTGACATTTCGTCCTAGCCTAGCATTGCCGCGAAATATTTGAGACCGCGACATTTTCAACTGCACAAATCGGGGCCGTCTCAAACATTTGCAATCGGAATACATAATATTGCGCAATCTCAGCATGTGAGTAACTGCATCTTTGTCCCTATGCTGCTGGTTTTTCGTGCGAGAGTCGCAACCGTCTCTCGCCCTTTGAGCTGAAAAACTGCGTGGGCCAGCAGTGCTGGCCTAGGAATCTCGGGTCTATTTATGTGTTTTATTATTGATAGTATTTATTGATTTCAAATCGACCGCGGTTTTTGACACATGCGCAGTTGAAAAAGTTGCTTAGAGCATGCGCAGCGATACAAGGCCAGGCAGCCAATGAAAGGCGCTTGATGAAAAGAACCTGCCCACTCGCGGTAGAGGTGGAGGCCCCTCCAGGCTTGAAAATAACGAATACCTATGTTTCAAGGACGCGGGAATATGTGAGACTTTACTGTAGTATACACGATGGATATTAAATACTGGAAAAGTTCTGATTAACTAGCGATTTTCAACCAATTTTCCCGGTGATTAAAATAAAAACGCTTTAGATATGTAAATACTGCATAGTAATTTTCTTGCATATTTAATGTTTATTTAAAACTAAATAATTCTGAAACAAAAACAAAGCGGCTGTTGACTTTTTGCCAATATTTTCCAGGATACATGAAATTCAAAACTTTTTTGAAAATATTTATTACCTCGGTTATTTAATGAAAGCCCATGTGGACATAAATTTTTCGACAATTATTTAATAATGCAACAATCAACCAAATTCAATTGAAAACAATATCGAGTTTTCCTTTATTTACGAGGAAGCTAATATTATTTTTTTAGAGCAAAATAAATTAAAGGTTTAAAGTTTCAAAACTTTAAAGTTGAAAATTTTGAAGTTTGGAAACATTTAAGCAGGTTGACTGTTTAAATATTTCCGGCCATCATATATTTCTCCCGGGCATTACATCAGCAATTGTTTTAATTAAAGTAGAGGTTATTTAATTGTTTTCACTAAAATTAAATAATGTCAGAATAGTTGACAGATTTTTTAGTATTTAATCAGATTCATTTCAAATCAGACAGTTACGAAGTAGCAAAAACTGTCGGCGAAGAAATGTCTTATTTTTTGAGGCAATTAGGCGACACGTATTTTTCTGATTTGAGAACAAAAAAAAAGGTATGAAGATACATAAGTATTTGAATTTTGACTTGTTAAAAAAAAAATATCTACATTTATTTATAAGGCTTGATCATTTTTGACCTATTCGTACTGTGTTATTCAATTGATACGAAATATCGAAAGTAATTTAATTCTTTTTCAGTTTAAAATTGACTATAACAGCGAACACAGCTGAAGTTTGAAACATTGAATCCCTGGGTTTTCTGTCATCCGTTGTTTTCGAGAAAAAAGCGAAAATTCTTTTATATGAAAAAAAAAATCTTATACCCGAAATGGTTTAGCTTGCATTAAACTAGCAAACTAGCATGATATGTTCCTTAAAACAGAAAAAATCAAGATCTATCAAAGTTTGATGAAAAAATTCGTTGTTTTTTTTTTTGGATTCTGCGACTTGGAGGGTAGAACCGGCCTGATTTGATATGGATTCTGTAAAAAATTTTTATTTGAAACCACCATGTTATGAGCCTGTAACGTCCCCTGAACAGTTTTCAAATTTCGCGCCATACGAGATTACCAATCACAGCCAAGCAGATGATCCTGCCATGTCAGTCGGCTTTCACTACCGAAGATTATAAACATCACGACTCACTTTCCAGACGGACCTTCAGTCTCATAAAATTCTGATTTTGAATAAAATATCTTACATCACTCGTAGGGTTAGACAGGTCCTTACGTGGAGCTCGATGTTCGCAGGACGAGTTGTACAACCACGGCCTGTCTAACCCAACTCGTGATGTGACATACTATTATTGAATATATGGTCTAATAAAAAATTTATTTTTAAACTGTAATCTTAAAAAATATTAATGGAAGTACCCCAGGAAATGTGAAAATTATTATTCCAGTTATTTAGTAAAAGTTTTTTTTTCAATTTTACGACCTTCAAACGAACGGGCTGATAGGTTTTTAACCTAATCCAGCAGGCTATTTCCCGGTTTTCCTGCTCAAAAATTACATTTCTTCAAGTTGAATTTTAAGCATTTATAATAATAATTATTCTAATACTAGTTGGTTTATTATATAAAGTTCAAATAAAATTAAATATTTCAGAACTCCAAGGTAAAATATATCATGTAAAGTATTGTACAAGTGATTTCACACTTTACACTACAAAATGCTCTCAAAACAGGGGAAATGGGGTGATCTTTCAAGAAAATAGAGGAATAAATTCTTTAAAATACCAGTAAAGTAGGTACCATATTCCTAAGATTTCAAGTCGAAATTATAAACTCGAATAAAGTCGAATTATTATAAAATTATAAACAGAATAGTGGAACTTTCAACTAAAACAGATTAATTTTCAACAAAAGAGTTGAGTTGTCTAGCTAAACAGTCGAATGTAAAAAAAAAACATTTGACTTTTAAACCCAAAAAGATGAATTTACAACCAAATAGTTGGACTTGCAAACAAACAACTTTGAAGCAAAAGAGACTGGGTTTCAACAAAAAAATTTAATTTTGAAACAAATAGTTTAGTTTCGAATTATATTAAGAGATTTAGATCATTTAAATTCATTTCGATTATTAGATGTTGATAATCGTTTAGTCCTACTAAAAAAGTGAACATTCTGCGCAAGGAAGTAAGTGATATTTTTTCAGAATATAAACGTTGACGTTCACAAGAAAAGGGTTTATTTTATCGATTATAGTTTAGGAGATATTCGTTTTCAAAAAAATTCTCAGTTATTTGTCGGGGCTCAACATTTCAGGCTAAATTTCCCGATTTTCTAGGTCAGTGTCCACACTGAACTATTAAATACGTTTTTTATTTAATACATTTAAATATTCACGAATATTTCCCAGACACAACAAATTCACTGTTTTTCGTTTAAAATATGTAATCAACATTGAATGTTTTTAAATTTAGACATCAAGATACGGAAGAGAAAATACTTTTCAATGTCCAGCAAATTACAAGTTCACAACTATTTAATAATGTTTACAATATTGAAAAAAAAATCTCAATGAAATGAAATTACAGTTTCATTTGGATATCAATATAATTAATAACATAGAATTGTTACTCTGGACTGGGATAATAACTCTGCTATCTTTCTTATATACTTATTGAGTACAAAAATTCTCATATTTTCGCCTTCAAATCTGTCATTTGATGATACTTTTAATGATAAAAGTTTATCCCTTAAAAACTTTTTTAGATTTTAGTATAACAAATTTTGCAGGACACATATGAAACAAAACAAAATGTACCGAATCTTTGGTCTACTTTTGGTTACATTTTGAGAGATTAGAACAAAATTAAAAACGAAATGGTTATAACGTCATATTTGATAAGTCTGCCTTTTAATATTGACATAAGATGCACAATGATACGAATGAAGTATTGTTGACAATTCTGCCGTCCTGATGAAGAAACTGTACAACTGCATTTGAAACGAACTCAATAAAACGCGTTTGCATCTGTACCTTTTAACGTATGAGAGATTTTGAAAAAGGTACTGTTCTTGGGTAAATCAGACATGCTGTATTCATTAAAACAAACAAATATGGTGAATTCCAATTATTTGTATGCAAAACTGTAGATATGCTAGATATCAATGTACAAAGTCGCCGAGAATCCTTAATAATAAACACAACTGCGCAGATATGCTGCCGAATACAGGAATCAGCCTTCAAGAACCATCGAGTTTCCTGCTTCAGAATTATTATTAATTATATTATTAATCAACTACAATTATTTTTGTTTGACAAATAAAAAATGCAGATGTGCTACTGAAAAGAACGATCGGTGGCTCAAAGTTACCCTCGAATCCGGGTGAAGAAACTTAACATGTACTTGTGCTATTCGATTTCAGGAAATCGGACTGCAGAAAGGCCGAGATGCGTTTTTTTTATCAGTATCCGAGGGCTCAGCACTATCCCAAATCCTGGAATTCGTGTAGATATGCTACAACATCTGCAGATGTATTGTTTCTTCATCAGGAGTTCTCGAAAATCGCTGTAGATATGCTAATTGAGACCTAATTATCTCGAGATTTAATTACAATTTTTAATAATGATTAGCATAGTTAAATTCGTCTTTCAATTACGAATTCAACCATATAAAAAACACATTTTTTATAAAAATGCAGTTGTACAGTTTCTTCATTAGGACGGAAGAATTACGCGAAATTAAAACATTTCGTTATGAAATCGGTATTTTGAATATCATAAATTAAATCGAGTGAATAACGTCTGGGACTATCGAAACGAAATGAAAATCGCGAAAATATTTTTCTTCTTTTCAGCCAGCTGGATTTTTTATATTAGAAAAACTGAAAATTGAATAGAATCTTAAAATAATTATTAAAATTTACTTACACGTAATGAAAAAAAAATTATAGAATTTATCGAATGGCTGGTCACTCAAATCGAAAACGAAATAGGGGAGACCGGGCGGGACGGGAGTTCGGGGTAAGATGGGACACCTGATATTAGGTTGTATGGTTTTCAGATCTGTTCTTTTTAGAAATAGGTACAAGAACTGATCCACGAATTCTCCAAAAATAAAAAATGAAAAATATTAGATAGTATAAGAAGACAGTAACGTTGAAATTTTAGGAGGTAGATTCTGTTTATTTTAAGGTAATTTTAAATGGAAATTAATTACTGAAAATTTCAGAATTGGTTTTTTATAACGCTTGTTGCGAAGGTTACTTATTAAATTTTATTTTAATAAGTGAATTTTATGCACTTTTTGAAGACAAATGTTTAATATTTAGATACAAATGAAAAATATAATTTGGGGCGGAACGGGACACTTACCTTATTTAAATGTATAACTAATATTTAAACAGACTGCCAAAATAGCAGACAAATGTTGAAAGATTGGAAATTGAAAGATCAATATTACAAAATGTTAGTGTAACATTGTACGATTGTACGTATTTTATATGAGGTTATTTCGTGAGAAATTGGAAATGTTATTTTTGAGTTTTATTTTTTGTATACATATATATGAAGCTTTAATTTGCATTAAAATACAGATATGAGATATATTTCAGCCATAAAAGTGTTAAAAGTAAAAGTGTTCTGAATATTGATTTTGCACGCGTTAGCAAGATTTATTTAAAAATATTCATATTTTCATAATGTTAATACCTTTGTTTAGGGAAATGCTATTTCTTCTTCAAAAGTGTGACTTTTTTAACGTAAATAAATTCTATTGCGAATGGTCAAAGTGCGACACGCCACCTGGTAACAGAAATCAGAACTAGAAGGAGAACACTGGTTTAAAAAAAAATCTTTTGTGAAATTTACAATTAGATTGTAATTTCACGAGCAGTGTATTTTCAAATTACAATGTATAACCTGGTAAATTTACCAATGTCGCTCAGAAATTCACGATCTAGTCCAATTTCACCCCATGGAACAGTATGAAATAACTGTCCGATGTAAAATTATTATGTCTGACGATGGAAATTATTCGATCAGTGTTACTTCATAAAAGGGTAGTATTGTTACGTCTTGGCATCTTGAGAAATTACAAACAGGACATAAATCGACAATCCATCAACAAACTGACAGAAAGAGAATGCGCGTTGGACTTTATCATAAAATTACGTCTGAGAGCCTCTAATATTGCTCTAATAGTGATGAGTTCTATGTGAATAAAAAAAAATAGTTTTTTTTTTATTCAAAACGATATCTAAGAAAAGTAATATGCGCTTTATTTATCATGCTAGAGTGTTAAAAAATGTGTAACCTCACGAACATAACTTAAAAATTGAAATGTGGTCCTGGCCATTTACGTCCTGCATTTTTTTTTTACAAAAGTGTGTAAACTTACATTGTCGCACGCAGATCGAATAATTTTCATCGTGACACGATGCAAAATTACACCAACTTTTTTTACAGTGTGGGTACTCGGCTGTCAAAGCTCATGTGAAAAGTGTGAATAAACCATTAAACGAACATTTTAATTTGATGAACAAAAATTTTCACGCGTTGTCAACCTAATTATGGAAGAGTGCTCTTCTCTCCTAAGGAGTCCAAAAATCGAATCTTTTGCTCTATTTTTGGCTGTAATACCACAGCGCGTAAAAATCCGGAATTGAGTTTTCACCACTTTCCAAAAGCCGGTATGACAATTAGATATACAAATAAACTTGGAAAAATTGAAGTAGTCGATAGAAGAAGTTTTAAGTTTTTTTTTATTATTATGAAAGTATAACTGAAGGGTCGGGGAACAAAAGGGCCTAACCCACAAATTTTTCGAAATTGACTTTTACACATTTTTGGACTCCTCAAACAAACGCCGTTTCAAGGGTGTAAACTAAAAATAAGAAAAATTTTTTTTTCATATTTTAAAAATTCATCAAAGTCAGTCAAGGTCCTAACCCAAGGGGTGCCGAGCGAACAAAAGGGCCTAACCCCACATTGCACCTTATGGAAAAACGATTTTTTCATTCGGTTTGTCTAGGTTTATTTCCACTATATAGGTATGTGGTGCCATTTAGCGTGACTAGGATGTGTCAAAGGCTTTGGAGGAACTAATAGCGGTCGATATTATCGATTTTAAATCATCTGTTGCAAGTGTTGATCGACAAGGAGAGCAAGATAAGTAAACATTGTTTGTTTTATTGAATTCATTCCGGTCGAGCATCGTCAATATTACAAAAATTTGTTGTAGTTGGAAAAATGAATGTGTCTGAATGATTTTTGTTGGGGTACATGATTTATATACCTATATCACTAAATAACAAAAACAGCTTAATGAGAAAGTGATGGTAAAATTCAACATATGTATGATAATCTTTAAAAAAAATTATATTCCAAAAATACAGTCCAATTCGATTATTTTTAACAATATAAAAATAGCGCAAATTCATTGTTTGCCGAATATCTGAACCTTAATCACAAAATTCACTATCATTTTCAACAGCAATAAGAATAAACGATAGCAAAATGAATAATAATTTAACGAAAATAAAGTATCACTCAATATAATAGATCAGGCTCAGAAAAATATACTAGACAATAAATAATCAATTGTTCACAACTTAACAAACATATTTATTGAAAAATTATTATTGTATTTGCTAGTATTTATTCATAGAATTGCACCGCAGGTCAGGCGGCACTAAGCCGAGTGAATGCTTGCTGCTCGGGGTTAGGCCCTTTTTTTCGTCTGTACCCCCTTGGGTTAGGCCCGTGCTTAACTTTGATGTCTCATAAATCGAAAACTATTTGACGGATTCGCATGAAATTTGAAAGTACAACGTTCAAGAGTGGAGATTATCGATCACATATGTCCAATATATTTTTTTCGGTGATCTCGCAAAATACAAACGTTTTTCTGGCGTCCTGAAAAATTTGGAAAAACGGGGTTAGGCCCTTTTGTTCCCCAACCCTTCAACTGTATTTGAACGTATATTAACTGTATTATGAACCTTGCCTATTACCTAACCTCAAAGTTTTGTCTTGTCTATGTAATGCTATGCTATTAATATATTATATACATATTTAGATTTGATGAAAATATGAAAAAATATAATATAATATTAGCATTACACACACACACACACGCGATAAAACTTTGAGGTTAGGTAATAGGCGAGGTCAGCCCCGTGACACTCTGAAACGAAAGTGACGGAAATGTTGAGTACGGCCGAGGATGGCGCTGGCTGTACTTTTAGGCCGAAAATTATTCAAATGCATGGGGAAAGTGTCAAAAATGTGAAATTTTGTGCTTTTTATATTATAAAAACGGATTTTTTAAATTTTGTTGCTTCAGAATTTAAGTTTTAAGGCTTTTAGACTGAAATTTTATCAAGTTTTTTTTTGTGATGAACGAGAATAATGGGGTATAAGTGCGTTGTTTTTGGATGCAATTCTGGTTACGCGAATTGCTAAAGATTGCTAAAGACGTGTTAGCTTATTTGATCCAATATTACTTGGAAAACCGAATGCGGCAATTTGCTAAAGTGTAAATTGCTGATCTAAAGAAGACTAACTTGTAGCAAAAAAAGCGGGCAAAGCTTGCTACAACTTGAATTGCTTAAATTCGCAAATGTAAATAAATTTTTTTAAACGTTTTTAAATTTTATGTAAATACAATTTTCCAAATGGTAGTATTTATTCGTTTAATATTATGTATATTTATTCATTATTTATTCCAAATTGAATATTGTTCACAAATGCACTTTTTTATTCTCCAACTTTATCAATATTTATTTATTATTGATTTTAGAGTTAAAAATTTTTCAGTTTTTTATTTTCCCTATTAAGAATAATTATTGGACACAAAAAAAACTATCCGGAAAAATGTTCTGTTTTCTCATTCTCTAAAAGCACATATTTTTTTAAAATTATTTTTGCGACTTTTAAAATTTGCAATGTGTAAAACGATCGGACAATAATTATTTGGCTGTTTGCAAACAGCAACTATTCTTAACTTATTGTGAGCGAACATTAATATGTGTCATATTTCACACAAAGGCTATTGATTTTAAATAACCAATCGTTGCGAATCACGAAAAAATTACTCTTGTTCATTAGTTTGTTTATAACATTGTAAATAAATTTGTCTTGGTCTTGCTCTAACCCACTGTAAATTATTTTTAGTTAGTTATTACATTGATTTATGACCTTTTTTGTAATGAATTTGAAAGTCTTAAAATAAATGGTATCACTGAAAAGTAAGAGAAAAAATTAAACTTTGTTGTTAAATAAAAAATTTTTATTTAGTTTCAGTGAAATATTCAAAGTCACTAATTTTACTTGGAAGACGCAAGGTCTCATACCGCGCTTCGCGCGCGGCTCACAAGTTTGAGCGCGCCTGAGGCGCGCGACTGTTGGATCTCGCGCTTCGCGCTCGATCATATATTTATCTCGCGCTTCGCGCTCGATTATATATTCACCTCGCGCTACGCGCTCGGGCGTATTTGCATCGCGCTTTACGCTAGGCTCCTCTAGATTTTTGAACTTCGTGTTCGACTTCGATGAAAAGAAAAAGTTTGTTTGCAAATATTATAAAATTATCAAAACCTCTACATATTAAGTGATTGTTAAATTTATTTTTATTTTAGACTGAAAAGGAACTTTATTTACTCAAGGTTCTATCGACCTTAAGGAACACATTCTCATCCAGACACTCGCGCTTCGCGCTCGATATTTGATTTGAAAATCATTTGAACCGTATGATAGAAACAAAAAAGTTTGAGCGCACTTACGGCGTGCGATTTGGTAAATACACTGAGCGCGCACTTTGTGCTTCGTATTATATGTTCTTCATATACAGATTACTAAATTTGTATTTGATTTCAAATGAAAAGTAATGATATAATTCAGGCGACAAATTTTATTAGTTAACATTTTATTTTAGCTTGTGCCGTTTATCAAAAAACTTAATTTTTTCATTTCGAATATATTCTTACCACAAAAATTGATTACGAGTGTGTAAGTCTTTTTTGAATGCACAATTTTTGTTCATTTATATGTTTTCGTACCTTGCATTGTTTTTTCAAAAATTTGATTTTTTTACTGTCAATGTTATTTTCACGAATAAAACAAAAACCACGCATCCTATCGAAACATGAGTCACAATAAATTTGTACCTCTTCCTTGGATGAACAAATTTTGTTTCGGTCATTTTTTCGTAGCTGGTAATATTCGTCTAAAAATTTGATTTTTCTATTTTCAATGCTGTTTTTTACGAATAAAACAAAAACTACGCGTCATATCAAAAAGTGAATGATAAGAAATTTGTAGATCTTTTTTAGGTGCACAATTTTGGTAAGATAATCTTTTCTGGTATCTTGCATAGTTTTACAGCAAAATGGCTTTTTTGATTTTTCATTAATTTTTTGTGCGATCAAAATTTGAATTTTTTATTTTTCAAAAAATTCAAAAAGTTGTTATGAAAATATTATAGGGTGTTCAGGAATCAACGTTTTTCTCCTCTTGACTTTTTTTCATATCGTGCGTTTTTCGGCTTAAAATGTTCATTTTCGTTTGTTTTTTGGAATTTTGAAAATGCTATAACTCCAGTAATTTTTTTTTTTATCACGAAAAGTCATAAGAATATTTTGTTCGTCATTTTGCGTACTACTAATAACCGTACATAGAATTTTCAAATCTTTCAAAAAAGTGGTCTCAAAAATTTTCAAAATGTGCTCACTTTTTGGGTTTTCATCCAAAATAGCTGGTTAACGAACTCGTTCTCTATTTTTCGGCCATAAAAAAGTGTGCCAAAGCTCAATCAAATCTGATCATTTTTTCGAAAGTTATCGTGGCTACAGACAGACAGACAGACTACAGACAGACACCTTCGTAAAAATCGTTTTTTCTAGCTCAGGGTGTCTCAAAACGTGGAGATTTGATGAAAACCGACTATGTCAAATTTTACATAAAACCAATACCTTCTCATTAGAATGAGAATGTAAAAAACATCAAAATGCGTTACGAATTGTACTGTTGGGCGATCACAAATGTAAATAAATGTTTTTAAATTTTATGTACTAATAATAATTTTTTAACAGTAATTTTATGTATGTGTTCAAAATTGTAGTATTTATTCGTTTATAATATGTATTTTTATTTATTCTCTGTTAATTCCTAATTAAATATTGTTCACAATAAATACACTTTTTTATTCTACAACTTTATCAATCTTTATTTATTCTATAAATCCTATTCTTTATAATATAAATCGTTAGAAATATCCGATATATTTGTAACAATAGATATTTTTTATTATTATAATTAATTTTTATAAACGTCTTATAACGAAACAAAATAAATGATTTTCTAGCTTTAAAAATATATATATAAATTTTTATAATTTAGTCCAATTAAGCATTAATTTCAATTTTCAATAATCATTATACATGTCAATAAAAATAAGATTCAATTGAAATTTACTATTTTCACAGTTTACAATATTTACATATTTCAATGCTGAAAATTTAATGTTCACTTTGTAGAATTCTTATTGGTACTCTGTGAAAAGTGTATTCGTATTTAATCATCAAAATAATGTTTTCTTCACTTTTCATTAGTACTTATTGATTTATTGGATATTTAATATGCTGCAAAATATTTTTCCGAGATAAATATATACAAAAAACGTATTTTAACAATTAAAATAAATTAAATTTGTATTTTGCCCATGTATTTGATTAATTGTCGGCCTAAAAGTACAGCCAGCGCCGCCACTCGGCCGTCTTCAAATCTCATGACACATTTATTCTACAGGCCTTTATAGGAGAGCCACCCCCCTGGGCGAGGTTTATAATACACTTAATATACATGCAAATACAGATATACGCCTATTGGGTAGCTACGACAGCGTCACCAATTTGGAACTATTGGGAAGAAATTTGAATTTCAATTCAATATTAACGAAAAATCTTATAGTAAACAATTAATTTTAAACCGAAGATTAACATCTTTGATTAAAATAAATTGATATTCACTGCTTTTTTTGTCATAAACATTGCTCAAGTAACTTCGAGATACCCAATAGTTCACGTATCAGATGGCGCTGTTGTCAAAGTCACTGAGGTATCCTACAGGCGTATACCTCCATATAAAAAAAAACTTAAAAATGATTAAACAATAAATTTAAAAAATAATATAAAACTATAAAAGAATAAAACAAATAGATTCCAGACTTACCTGGCCCTTGAATGGGGAAAGAGGTGACACCAAATATGCTAGTTTGCTCACGTAATTTCGTAAGAGACTGCTCGTTGTACAGTACAACGAGCAGTCCTCTTACGCAATGACGTGAGCAAACTAGTATATTTGGTGTCATCTCTTTCCCCATTCTTTTTTGGTTGAAAAATAATAAATAATTAAAGTGTCCCGCCTCACCCCTGTACGTTTCCCGTTCCGCCCCAGGCCCGGGGCGAGACGGGACAAAAGTCTTTTTTATTTGTGAGTAATTGGTTTACCACATTTATTTCTGTACGAAATTGAAACATAAAGGTTCACAGTATTTAAATAACAATTTACATTGTAGTCTTTCACAATAGATGGCGAGTACTTTAATGAACAAAATAACCTGTCCCATTCCGCCCCGGTCTCTCCTAATTTTCACCTTGAAGCACCACCATTCAAAATAATAAACATTGAACAGTTTTAAATTAAAATTTTGTTTCAATCAGGGCTCAGTCCTATGGCATAAAAATAGGGTACAAAGGGTTATTTTTCACAAGGTATCCTTTTTTTTTTTACAAAAATGCGGTATGATAAAGAAGTTATTAAGGCAGTAGATTTTTCATGGATATATATTAGGTGGAGAATGAAGAACTTAAATATTTTGTTTTAACTCGGCCCACCCTTTCAAATGTTTAACTTTAGTAAATAAATGAACACGTGTTTTATGTTTTAAAAAAAGGCTAACCTATGCCTTAAGACATTTTTAATAATAAAAAAAAATTGATTAGCAGTTCGAACTCGAAAGTTCATTGCCTCACTACCCGATTCGGGTAGTGTTTCTAGAATCTAGGTGGATATTTACTACCAATGTGGGCCCACCACACCCACGACGGGCGAACAGCACGCAGTATTCCTGAACGGTCACCCATCCAAGTACTAATAATATATTCTCAAAAATATTTTGTACGAAAAAAAGACAAAATTTGTATTAATTTATCTTTAAAACAGATTAATTCTCAGGGGCAAACATTCTAAACGATTTAAAATAACGACACCTATTGAACCAAAATACATCTGATTTTAGGAAATTCGAAAGGCTTATATCCTGAAATAAAATTATACCCATTGGAAAAAAGTCACCTTGTATTTCTTATTTTTTCGATAAACTTATTTTTAGAAGTAGCTTAAGACTTTAGAAAGACATAATAGATGTGTAAAGCATGTGCAATTTTTGATTAAAAAAAGAAAAATTAAATTCTGGGATAATTTTTTCTTCATAAGATCGGGAAGAGATTTTTTAAATATCTCAATTCACGATTTAAAAAAATATATACGGTAACCTTCGAAATATTGTTATATTCTAAAATATGGCCCCTGAAAATTACACCTTTTTGACCAAAAGTTATCCACATTTCTCAATTTGAAACAGTGAGAAATGGTTCACTGAATCAAATCAATAAAACTTTTCACTTATTCACAATGCTTAAAATAAGTAAAGATTTTCACTGATAATCAGTCCAACTTCACTGATTTAAATTTAGGGAGCCCACTTGTTTTTCTTCAATTGTAAAATTATGTTTGGCCTTTCATCAAGCCTAGCAGCGAAAAAATGGTCAGTTAAAGCATGGAAAATGATTTTTATTAAAAAAAAATTATGAACTTTCTTTTTGCATCAATTTTTAATTGTGGAACGTGTAGCCTTTAGAATATGCTAAAATTTACGACTTTTGGAAGATCAATTAAATTATGTGCTTAAAAAAAATTATTCGTTAACTTTTTTTGTATGGTCTTTTCATATCACTATTTCGAATTTGAGTGCTCCCAGATACAAAAAAAATTAAGTAGTACTTTTTGCTTTCACTAAAATGATTTCTTATAATTGTTTTAATATATAAAACGTATTGTTGTTATAAATAAAAAATGTAAACATTAGTCCATATAAAAAGTGTTAAGATATATTTACAATTTATTGTTTTTAAGGTAACTAAAATTAATTATTTAAATTAGCTTACTTTTCCATGCTTTAAAAGAAAATTCTTTCTTTTTTGAGGCTTGAGGGGAGGCCAAAAATAATGTTATAAGAAAAAAGTTAGGGATAACTTTTTGTCAAAAAGGTATACTTTTAAGGGGTGGTACTTCAGAATAAAATAATATTTCACAGTTTATATTATCTAAAAATCCTAAATTTAGGTATTTTCAAAACCTCAACTTGTGGAAAAAAATTACCCCTTAATTTTTCTTTTTTCAGAAGAAATAATTGTACAGACTTTAAATCTCAATTCCTTCTTTCTTAAGTCTTAAGCTAATTCTAAAAATAAGTTTAGGTTAATTATTTTCTAAAGCAAAAAACATGTGTTTTAGGAGTCTACGAATATAATTATTGACCCCTGCTTCACAAAAAAATTCTATCCCATTAAAAATGTTGTAACCTTCAAAATATTTAATTTAAGATTCGTTTATTTTGTACGTAAGTGTTTAATATGCTTCATAAACTGCATAAATCCAAGATTATAGGTTTAATAATTTGATGATATTGGATAGCAAGCCAAATGGTTTCCTCTAGTATATGATACTATTTTAATTTTTCTTCATCTCCTGTGTCTTTGAGATATAAAATTTCTCCAATTATTGAGGAATCATCTTGAATGGATTTATCATGGTTTGTTAGCTTCCTCCACATTTCTTTGCTAAAAGTAAACATTTGAAGGAGTGGCCCACGTTATTTTAAAATATTTAGGGTTTTCATTGTCACCTTAATATATATACTATATAGAATAAATAAAAAGCAATCTAAAAGTATTTAATTTTTAAAGATTCAAATTCAAAATTGTGTAACTTCAAACGCTTTCAATTTCATATTAAGTTTTGCCCGCTTCAAGCTTCAAATTGGCAAAATATTAAGAATCAATTTGAAGTGTCTCTATTTTGAATGATTTAAATTTAAAATCGTTTTCTGATATTTGAATGTAAAATTGTTTAAGCACTCGTTTAAACATTAAGTTTTTCACTTTGAAATTTTGCAACTCGAAACGATTTACATTGAAAAAAAAACAATTTGAAATAGTACAAGTTTAAAACATTCAATTTGGATACTTTCAATTTTAAATGATCTAATTATGTTTATTAATCCAAATCTGTGATTTTTGCATTAATTTTGAAACTTACACTCATTGTTGTGACTTTTTTATCAGGATGATAATTATACCTTTATTCTATTGAACGTGTCCTAAGCCTTACTGAAAATAATGGGTCGTAAGAAATACTGAAAAAGCAATTCCAAGATATTTATAACACCGGAAGAGTGCAATGTTTAGGCTTCTCAATTTTATTTAAAAAATGTAGACCATCAACTGAAAATAGGGTACTATAGGCAAAGATATCTATAGGGACCAAATCTTGAACATAGAGGACACAGGGATCAGGCTGTGAGGCCTGAAATAGAAGCGAAAACTGCACAATTTTGGATTTGAAGTTCTTGAAATTGCATAATATCTAATCAGAAGAATTCAATACTGATGTAATTGAAGTTTCGAACGTTCAAATGAATACAATTTTGATATTCATTCCTTTAGAAGACTATATTATTTTTAGCTTAAATAAATAATTATAATTAATTTAGGTGTAAGAAAAGAATCAATTGAAATTTTTGTTTATTTAGACGATTTAGATTTGAAACCATAACATGGCATTACACTATTATAACTATTGGATATGTTTTTATAACAACATGAAACGGGGTTTCCGACACAATTGATTGAAAATAAAAATTACCCAAGGAGCATCAATTTCAAATAATCCCGTCTCAATTTTGAAAATCATAACACAACTTGAGTAAAACAAAACTCTGTCGGTAAATCTATTGGTTCGATGTCAACAATCAAATACTTAATTTAAATAGATGCACTGTTTTATCAAAAAGTCGTAAAATGGACAAGACATAAGTGCAATTATTTAGAAAGTTTGAAGAATTCTCAGATGACAACAAGAGCAGAATAATTCTTTTGACTCTTCGAAAGAACTTTATCTACATATTGCCAGATCATACCTTGAAAGAAAATTTAAAAACATCCCTGTTTCATTCTTTTTACTTCCTGTCTGACACTTTATTTCTAGCGGGAAATAATATAAACACAACATCCCTCCTCCTTATTTTTTTTTGTCGCGGAGACTCGTCACATAGCGGTTACTAGGTGCGTTCAATGTCCGACTCTGTCGATAAACCCCTAACCTACGTTACCCGTCTTGCTATTGACTCGACAACTCCTCTATTTCGTCGATCATTCGCACATCAATTAGGAAAATCGCAATCCCACTTTCCCTACCGACCACATCCGCAATGCAAATTGACCGGTTGGTATTATAAATAAAATTGAGAATCCAAAATAAAGTAAATAACTGTTACCTCAATGCCGACGCACGACATAATCTGGAGGGTAAGCGGCACTTGGAACGGCCTGGTCATTTCCCGGTCATAAATGTAGTTCAACGGCTCGGATTCCGTGAGACAAAATCGACAGACACGCCTGGAACGGAGCGTCGCCGGTCTGCTCTCCATTTTCGTTCACTTTTCAGATCGCACGTTATTGTTCTAACGTACTTGCTTGCACTCGCCGTAGCAGGACGATCCGTGATTTACGGGGAAAGTCGCGCTTTTGCACCAAGTTAATTTACCCGATCGCGCGTCAATCGCATGTAACTGAACGAGCGACGCCGAGCGTCGGTAATGCGTCGAAAGTAGCGTCTGGTCCGCACACGATGGGACAAAGTATACACCGCTATGGCGGCGACGAGAACCCCGTTTTCGGCAACCTGTGCGCGGCGTCTCGATCAACAAAGAAGTAACACTGAGCGCCGCCTGGCACCGGTACTTGCACAGCAGCGCCTTCACTCAAGCTGCTCTGTCGGTAAAACAGAAGGCCACCACGTGTGGCGCGCACGAATCACATCTGTATGAAATTGAAAATTCAACCTTGTTTCCTTTTCTCACCAGTCGATAAAAAGAAAGCCATTTATGATTTTAATCTATGCTGGATTTACCGGTAAATCTTTTCACTAGCAAGTTCCGTTATTATTTTACGCGATTGACCTGTAGTAATACATTTAGTAGAGTTTTAGTTTCATTTGTAATCTTTTTGCAGTTTTGTAAATTCAACAAATTTATTTTGACAGAACGTATATCTTATAATCTTTATATAGATGTTTACAAAAATTTATTGTTTTCATTTCTAAAAATGTGAGACCATACAAACGTTCCTCAATTCCTTTTGTATGCAAACATCTTAGATTTCCCCTAGCCAACCTGACAGACCTAATTGAAATCAAAAGGTCTATGTAGTTATGTAGTACAACTAGTACATGCCCTTAATGTGCTTCCTCAGGCTCGATTTTTAGCCATATTGAGGAATTGAATTTTAATATGCTGGATTGCGTTGAATAGACAATGAAGAGACGAATAAAAAAAGATAGAAAAAACTCGGTTAATCCGTTCAATTTCTGTCGAGAGTTTTCGTAATTTTGCATTCACTTTAAGATTACTTTCTATATTGACAACATTGACCAATTTTCCTAATCTTTTTTTCATTTTGTTTTTAAATTGTATCAGGAAATTTTTTCAGCTAATTAAAATGTAATGGAGCCATTTTATGCGTAATTTTAGAGATTTTAACAGGTAGTACGGTGATTTAATTTAGTATTTATCGAACGACAAAAGCAAATGCAAGGGAATCAGATAATCACACATCGGATAAACTAATCAATTATTTAATTGTTGATTGACAAATTAATTATTATATAATTAATTAATATCAACAAGTTGCGTAGTTGATGATCAATCTATTAATTATAATATAAATAAACAATAATAAGTATAATTAATTAATGAACACTTGCCGCATGCACGCATGCCGTATGTATTCATTATCGACGGGTGATCTAGTTGCGTCTTTATCGAAAGACATAAGGAAATACAAGGAAATCGGATAATCACACATCGAATAAAGTAATTACTTACTTAATTCATGATTTCAGAAATTAATCATTATATAATTGAATAATAATATTTATTTGATTAATTAATTGGTCAACTAATCAATTAATTAATTCAGTAATCGATGATTGATAACCTTATTATTATATAAATATTATATATATATATATATGATATGTAATATATATTTTAATATATATATATATATGAATGATAATAATAAGTTTAATAATTAATTAACAATTACTGCATATATGTGTATTCATTATCGACGGGTCGTCCAAAAAGTTTAGGCACCTCGATTTTTGTATAGATTTGAGTGAAAATATTATCAGAAAAAAAAATTCTAAAAATATGAGACAACATGTATGTTGCAGGTGAAGGTTTTGCCAATACTAATGCAGACTTTACAATTTTTTACATGATTATGAAATGATCATATGATCATTTCAGAATACTACACTTTGAATGGCTGTGAGTCATTGAAAATAAATTATGAAAATTCTGCAAAAAATATATGGGTTTCGTTAATCCTTTCTGTGCACAGGGGTGAAATTTAGAGCAAAAAAGAATCATTTGTTAATAAGTTATTAAAGAAAGAGTAGGGAGGTGTGCTCTCAGAAAACAAATAACGTACAGAGATGATTCTTGAAGCAAATTACACATTTTTGGCATCGGACAATGTTGTATGTATTGTCAATGAGCAAAAAGTTGCACTTGAATGTTTACTGTGTTGCACGTGTGGAAGTAGTGCCAACAAGATCTCTGTACGTTCCTTGGTTTCCGAGATACTCTTTTTGCAACACCCACCTCTAAAGTTGACGTTTTCATGCTTCTAAATTGTGCCTAAAGGACTTTATTTGAGCAGACTGTGTGCCAATGATTTTCGCGCACGCGCAGTTTGAAGATGGCTTACTTTAGGCACTGGTGAAAAAGCTGCGCATGCGCACTTTTGATATGAGGTACTTTAGACACTGGCATAGGTAAATTTAAACACTGGTGTTGGTATCTTCTTGAAATAAATTTAGATTTAACTTGAACGAATGTTTTAATGATTGCTGTTTTGTTTTTGGGGTTTCGCCCCCCCCCCCCCCCCGGCAAAATAGCATAAACGCCAACATTTTTTTAAATCATTTTTTTTTCCAAAAAATTTTTTTAAACAAATTTTTTTGTTTCTAAATTTTTTTTCCAAATGTTGTTTTCACGAATTTTTTATTACCACATTTTTTTTCCAAAATTTTTTTTCACAAATTTTTTTTTCTCAAAAATTTTTTTGGACAAAATTTTTGTTTCAGAACATTTTTTTTCAAACATTTAAAAAAAAATTTTTCAACCATTTTTTTTTTTTAAGTTTATGTCCAAAAAAATTTCTTTACTCCACTCTATGCAATATAAAATTAGTATTTTTCGTTACCTCCTCCTAACAACTTTTTCGGACGGACGTTGCAAAAAATAGCGTGTGATACACGTGCGCATAGGTGATTGGTAACTCGTGTGATTGCATCATTCGCCTGCGGCTCGAAGCACTCGTCTACGTTTTCGCACTCGCTTCGCTCGTGCGCTAACCACCGGCTTATGCTGCAAAATTCACACTCGCACACAATCACCTATTTTGCGCACTTGTATCACAAGTAACTATTTGTTAATAACTTATTAAGAAATGATTATTTTAGGCTCTAAATTTCACCACTGTGCACATAAAGGGTCAACGAAACCCATATATTTTTTGCAGAATTTTCATAATTTATTCTCAGTGACCAATTAATTAATTAGTTTATCAATTAATTAATCAAATAAATAATATTTTTCAATTATATAATGATTGATTTATTAAATCATGAATTAAGTAAGTAATTACTTTATCCGATGTGTGATTATCCGATTTCCTTGTATTTCCTTGTGTCTTTCGATAAAGACGAAACTATATCACCCGTCGATAATGAATACGGACATGAATGCGGCAATTGTCCCTATTAATCAATGAATTTTTATCATTTATTTATATAATAATTAAGTTATCAATCATCAACTACTCAATTAATTAAGTAATTACTTAATCGATTAATCAAATAAATAATAATTATTGATTTATTAAATTATGAATTAAGTAAGTAATTACTTTATCCGATGTGTGATTATCCGATTGCCTTGTATTTCCTTGTGTCTTTCGATGAAGACGAAACTAGATCACCCGTCGATAATTAATATACGGACATGAATGCGGCAATTGTCAATTAATCAATGAATTATTATCATTTATTTATATAATAATTAACTTATCAATCATCAATTACTGAATTAATTAATTAATTAGTTTATCAATTAATCAATCAAATAATTAATATTATTCAATTATATAATGATTAATTCATTAAATCGTGAATTAATTAATTGATTAGTTTATCCGATGTATGATTATCTCATTACCTTGCATTTGCTTTTGTCCTTTGATAAAGACTAAACTAAATCACCGTACTACCTGTTAAAATCTCTAAAATTACGCATAAAATGGCTCTATTAAATTTTAATTAGCTGAAAAAATTTCCTGATATAATTTAAAAACAAAATGAAAAAAAATATTAGGAAAATCGGTCAATGTTTTCAATATAGAAGGTCATCTTAAAGTGAATGCAAAATTACAAAAACTCTCGACAGAACTTTTTTCTATCTTTTTTTAATCGTCTCGTCATTGTCTAATCAACCCCATACTCTCGAAATGGGGTGCGCCTATTTTCGGTTCATCACGGGTACTCTCCAGGTGGCGAGTTGCTCGTTACCAGGCGCATAAATCCAGCATATTTTCGATTAATTAAAAAAACACAAGAACGAGAACATTTTTCGAAAAAAGGAGACTAATAGGTGTTGTATTATGCCATTGAGATTATGTGGTTAAAATATTACATCAAACAATTCATCCTTGTAGGAGGAAACATGTCATTTGTAATTATACATGGGCTAAAAATCGAACCTGACTACATAACTACATATATAGACATACCTTTTGATCTCAATTAGGTCTGTCGGGTTGGCTAGGGGAAATCTAAGATGTTTGCATACCGACGGCCAAGCAATAATAACAATTCCATGGTATGCAAAGTATGAAAAGACTTGCTAAGCCGACCCTGATTATAAATGAATCAATTTTGCACTTATACTGTAAAAAACGTAGTATTTCTATTTAAAAAATGCCCGCTGCGCGCGCACATTTTCGTTGTATACAGCACGCGCGGTGCTTCGCGCTCGTTTTCGTACGTCTAATCGTTTAATGCGTGCATTTCAACTATACATTTTTTTTCAAATAATATAAATATTGTAACTTAAATCGAAAATGGTGATTGAGGATTACATTCTCATTGCAACTCTCGCGCTCGATAATTAGGTTATAGAGACGGTTCTCTATAAGAAGTAGGTATGTTTTTTAACATAATTCAAACTTCAGTTCTAAGACAACTCTACTATATGATTAATTAATATAGAACATTTTCAATTTGTGTCTAATTGAAAATTTCATTAAGATAATTTGTAAATCTTGTTAAAATCTATTCAAAATAACGATTCAAACTTATGGATTTCTTGAAAACAAAAATATATCTAGTAAAAATTTAGATTGATATTTCTCAATCTATCCAAAAATATTTTTTTTTTTTTTTGAAAATTTTCCAAATGTTTAAAAGCATATAACCCTTTTTATTTTTGTCGAAATTGAAAATGGCATTAGGATAATTTACAAGTCTTTTTGTCGTGAACCAGAAACTCAGAAGAAAATTTCTAAACCTCCTAAAAAAGTTTTGTTTCAAATTTCAAAAATGCTCTAACTTTTTGAATTTTGGGCTAATCGAAAAATTTAATTAGGATAGTTTCTAAATATATTTGATATCAAGTAAAAACTCTTGATCAAATTTCTTAATCTACATATCAGAAAAATAATATATTTTTTTTAATTTTGAAAAGTATATAACTTTTTTAATTTTGATTGAAATTGAAAATGCCGTTGGGATAATTTCGAAGTCCATTTCTCATAAAACAGAATCTTTAAAAAGATCTAAAATCTTAGATTTTTTTTAATTTTGAAAATGCGAACTTGACCTCGTTTTGGGACCTTTAAAAAATGCAAATATCAAATGTATATCACATTTATTTATGTACCTCGGTCTGGGACTGCTTATTCAGATATTTCAAAATAAAGTACAAATTTTATTTTTCATGATTACTTTAATATTTGTATTTTATTTTTTTTAGTTTTGTATTCTCAGATACCCTAGAAGATATATCATTTCAATAAATTTATATTATTACAATTCATAATATGCATTGATATTGAAACAAATGTAATTTCACTGTCTTGTTTTTATAATTACAAAAAGTGCGCACCCTATAAAAAGCAATTTGGTTACACCAGACTCTCAGTTCATGAACAGTGTCGGGGGTTGCCTGCGAATAGCCTTATTCACAAAGCGCGAGTATCGAAACGTAAACAGTCAGGGCAACCTGAACCGTTTCCATAATATTGCGCAATATACTCGACTGAGTACTAGTGCACTGAGTCCCTTCCGAGGCGGAGTCGCAACCGTCGCTCTCCCTGCCCCCTGAGCAACTGGGTGGGCTAGCAATTCTAGGAATTCATAAACCGCTCGTTCACTGCGCATTCATGAACTGAGAGTCTGGTGTAATTAACATTTTATTGCACCTAGTGTCGTTTTTCCAAAAAATTAATTTGTTTATTTTCAATGTTATTTTTTACGATTTTAACAAAAAATACGCGTTCTGCCCAAAAATTATTATTAATACAAAATTTCTAGATCCTTTTTAGATGAACAAATTTTTTTATCAATTCTTTTTGTATCTTGTGTCGTTTTCAACAATTTAAAAAAATTTAATGTTATTTTTTACGAATAAAATAGAAACTACGCATCCTATCAAAAACTGATTAATAAAAAAATTGTAGATCTTTTTTGGGTGCACAATTTTGGCCTATTCATCTTTTTTCGCAGCTTGTGTCGTCTGCCAAAAAATTTTAATTTTTAATTTTTAATTTTTTAATTTTTTTTTTTTGCCAACGGTGATACCACGCTGGAAACACTAGCTCTCGTAAGATCACTGAAGTTAAGCATTGTTGGGCGCGGTTAGTACTTGGATGGGTGGCCGTTCAGGAATACTGCGCGCTGTTGGCCCGTCGTGGGTGTGGTGGGCCCACATTGGTAGTAAATATCCACCTAGAAACACTACCCGAAGCGGGTAGTGAGGCAATGAACTTTCGAGTTCGAACTGCTGATCAATGCATGTATGTATTTTGTTTTTTATGTATAATAAAACTACGCTTCCTATCAAAAATTTATTAAGAATCAATTTGTTTTTTGGCTGAACAACTTTTGTCTGTTAATTTTGTTTCATACCTCGTGTCGTTTTTCCACAATTTTTTTCATTTTTATAGTTATTTTTTACAATTCAGAAAAAAATAACCACAAAGACTACGCGTCATATCAAAAAGTGATAGATAAAAAATTTGTAGATATTTTTTGGCCGCACAATTTTTATTTATTCTTATTTTTTGTAGCTTGTTCCGGCTGTCCAAAAATGTTTAGTTTTAATTTTACTTTTTACGATTGCAGACAATTTACAAAAACTACGCGTTCCATCAAAAAGTGATTAATCGCAAATTTATATATATTTTTAGGCTGAACAACTTTTGCCTATTCATTTTTTTCGTAGCCTGTGTCGTTTGTCCAAAAATTTAATTTTTTTATTTTTAATGTTCTTTTTTAACAAATAAAACAAAAGCTACACGTCCAATCAAAAAGTAATTAATAACAAATGTGTAGATCTTTTTTGGGTGCACAATTTTTATTTGTTTATCTTCTTCCACATCTTGTATAGTTTGACCGCAAAATTAAAATTTTGATTTTCCATTATTTTATGTGCGATCAAAATTTTAATTTTCGATTATTCAAGAATATTCAAATTTTCGTTTGTTTTTTTTGAATTTTAAAAATGCTAGAACTCTGATAATTTTCTTTTTATCGAAAAAAGTCGTGAGGATAAATTGATCGACTTTTCGATTACTACAAATAGCCGTACATAGAATTTTTAAATCTTGAAAAAAATGGTCTCAAAAATTTGGATACATTCGTAAAAACCTGTGGAGATTTGACAAAAGCGGGGGGGGGGGGGCCCATCAACTTTAGAACAAATTTAAGACCTTCTCTGATGAGAATGTAAAAAAGTCTGATGTTAGGCTAGATTAAGCTTGTGAAAATATAATATTGTTTCTTTTTGTAGCATTTTAGATTTATCTAATTCAATTTCTTCTTCCTGAACTTCAGAAGTGATTTTGAGACAGAAATAAGAAAGGCATTCTATTTTTTTGTGAGCGCTTTTCTCTCTAATTTTGAATTAGTAGAAATTTCACTAATTCATTCAGTACACTTAATTTTAATTGATGAATCAGTTATTTTCAGAAGTTTACTAATTTTAACAGTAAAAATGACATAACTGAAGTTAATCAGTTATACCGTAACTGCAGCGAATCAATTATAGACTTAGAATAAATTTATAGAGGAAAAATTTTTGAATTAAGCTTTTGTTTATACTCCAATATTATTTTTAATATTAAAGTGTATTTTGAAATTTTCATTTTAATAAATGAATAAGAAATTCCCAGATAACAATGCGTGCGACGCACGTCACCCGCATTTCGTGATTCTCAGGCAATGCGTGCGAGAATGCGTGCATCTCGCCAGCAATACAAGATGGTCACTTAGCTGCGAGCGTTATGAGTCGCATTTCGCTAGCACGGAACATGGGCACATGCTGCGAGCTTTTTGTGAGTCGCATTTCGTCATCATGAAGATGCGGGAAAATTAACTTATATTTAAAAAATTTCTTAATCAATTGAATTTATTTTTCAACTTGTTTTTAAATTACATACATTGGTATAAATTAAAAAATTTCAATAATTCTAATCGCTAATAAATTTCAAGTGAAATTTATTTTTTCTTTGCACTTTTAATTTGTAATATTTATGAAGAATGATCGAATAATATTAAAAATGATATGCAGTTATGCAGTTCGAATATTTGTAAAAGGCGCGGTTCAGTGGCGCGTCGTCTCCGTTCGTCAGGTTCGTTTTCCTTCTACACGACAGTCTACTGTTCACACACGCTATCAACTTGATGACGCCTGACCATCGTTGGTTTTTGTAAAAGTCAGTAAAAGTGTTTCACAGCACGTCTGCGGAAAGTTCGATTTTCCGTGCCTCCGTAGACTCTGGAAAATTGCCGATTTCTGAGCTTCTCACTTTACACCTCTAGAGTTTGTAAAGTATGCTACTTTACACCTCTAGACGTTGTAAAGTAGCCAAAGGAACAATGTAATGAGACGTATAGAAAATACGACTTACATTGATCGTCGTTTTCTAACCTCATTCTGTTACACGAAGTAAAGCACAATGAAAATTAAAACCTAAACACTCTAAATGCGATTGGAGACTACATTATAACATGATCCAATACACACCAGGTCTAGCCACGCGCAAGTAAATAAATAAACAAATTCACTTATTTATTGAGAATCTCACTCCGAAAATCGAACTTTTTCCTTAGACTCGCTGTGAAAAGTATTGTACTTGAAAAGTGTGAGAAGCAGGCAATCCCCGATTCGAGTGATGCCATCATTCGCCTTCGGCTCGTGACGCCAACTTCACACTCATCGGGAATTGCCTACTTTCCACACTTGTCAAGTAAATAGCTATTTCAGCATCTTTTGGCATCTGTCAAAGAATTTTACTATCGTGTTTTATCGTGTTTATCGTGTTTTATATCCGGAATTCCGAAAATTAATAGACTTGTGGCAAGTACAATCGAAAAAATAGTAAATATAAACCTATAACCAGTAAATAAACCTAACCTATCTTTTTTATGGTAAAGCAAAATAATTTACTATACGTTCAACTGTTTCTAAACCTCTTAATTAATTCGCTTTGATTTTTAGATCAATTTTTAATCATAAAAATTTTTATGAATTTTTAAACCTAAAACAATATACTCTTTCTAATAATAGAAAAATGTCTAGTATCTGATTGGGAAAAGTGCAAACTCGAAGTCCAATTCAAAATTCATTTGATTAAATGTCTCAAATTTTTGTATATTTCATTTTTCGTATTGAATAGTGCATTTCATCAGAAAAATTAGGCAAAAAGCAAAATTGAGTGAAAGTCTGTAATGATTAATTTCCTAAAGGAATATCAAGATAAATTGATAACGATATTTACTTAGGTGAGTTTTTTTTATTAAATGAGGATTGCCGGAATTTTTGTTTTTAGATGAATAAGTATAATTTAAAATCGATTTTCATATTATTTTATTTTTTTATGTGTAAGAAGTGCTTTTTGTAAATTATTTCTACGAAGAGTCGAACAGTAAAAAGGTTTTAGGAAAAATGAATTACCATCGCATTGTTTAGGTTCTTCAAATGTTTTCAATAATCCGTTTATTTAATTTCTTGAAGGCTTGAATAAATGATGAAACCTGAAGTTGATTTATACAAATTTATTAAAAGATCGTTCTTAATTCTATAAAATAATATTTAAAAAATGTTAAACTGAAACTATCTTAGTCTTGTATTTAAGTATAAATAGTTGAAAATTTACTTCACAAAATAGATTTCCTTTTTAGAGCAGATTTTCAAGAATTATAGAGAACGAATATTAGTTTTTAAAATAAAATAGTTTCAGATTTACTTAAAGTGTGATTCTTTTAAAAGAAAGTAGATTCATTTCCATTAAAAATTTTATTCCATACAGAATTGAAATATATTTTCCAATTTAGTTGACTCCCTTCTATTTTCTTAAATATTTTGGATAAAAATTGGCAATTTTATTGAAAAAATACTCTTGCCAATGTAGATTCCCATAACTATGTAATTCGCGCAGCCAATCAGGGTTTCGAATTCTCTCATGGATGCAAGAGACATCATTTTATTGTAAATAACAATTTAAGGTGAACAGGGAGTGAACTCAGGACGCAGCCCCATGGTAGTAGATTAGTGGAATAGTTTTGACCAATGATGTGGTTGTCAGAGTATTTGCAATAACCTGATTGGGGGGCATCCATATACCACGTGGACAATTTTTGACCACTTCTTGAGCCCCGCCCCCGTGGACAGCCGTGGAATTTTGACGAACACCTCCCCCCCCCTCACCACAACTTTGTCCACGTGGACATATTTTATGAAAATATAGATATCATTGGTCTTTAAAAGCAAGGAGGCCAAAACGAGCGATGAATTGGCCGAAATTTTGGATTTAATTGAGAATGTAAGCTTAAACAAGGTTTGAAGTCTAAACAAAAAGTCGCGAAAATATTATTAGTTTTTCATGTGTGTCCACGTGGATTCTAGCCCGACAATTTTGCCATACCCCCCTCCCCCCTAAACTGTCCACGTGGTATATGGATGGCCCCTTGGACAAAACTATTCCACTATTCTACTCATCTACCATACCATGTCCTCCATGGGACTTTTAAAAAGAAGCAAAAAACTTCGGAGAACGCTTACTATTTTGGAATTTATCAATATTTTTAAAAACATTAAAGTGTGTTTACTGTATTGAATAGAAATTTAATTAAAAGTCATCAATGTTAGAATTATTGAACTATATATTATTTTAATTGTTTTTTTGAAGAAAAATTGTTAAGCCACCAAGCACGAAATACGTATTATCATTGAAGAAGCATTATTACATTCTGAAACATCCTAATTCAGGGTGGCCGCTGGACCGGGAAACCGGGAAATGACCGGAAATTTTTTGAGACCGGGAAATGACAGTGAATTTATTTTTTGACCGGGATTTTTACAAGTTTTTAGAAGAAAAATCTATCCAATCACTTGAAATATTACAAGCTTCATATCACAAGATATATAATGCAATTTAAAATAAGTTTGATTTCAACTTTTTTTTTAATGCTAAGTTAAAATTTTAAGTTTTTCAATTATGAAATCATTCAGTTTACAATGTGTAATTCTAAAATCTTTGACTATCAAAATTTTCCATTTTATATTTTCATTTTTAAGGGTACATTTTCAATTAAAAGAATTTTAAAATGCAGTTTTTTAATGATTGATTTTGAAAATTGGGCTGTAGTTCGTGTATTCAAAATTGAACAATAATTGATTGATTTTATAGGGCGATTCTGAATCTGTTAAAATAAAAAAATTTACAGATTTTTACGTTAAAAATTGAACTGCTTCAATTCCAAAGCCGTAGTAGTTACTAATCAAATGTAAACTTCCGATTCAAACTTTATAAACTATCTGTTGTTTCAGTCTAAAATATACCATTTTTAAAGAATTCAATTTGAAAATTTTTAACCAAGAAAAAGAACAATTTTTTAATAGTCAGCACTGTTTGACTGTTCATTAGAAATGAAAAATTAAATATTTACAACTAAACAATTTGAAACTGAATTGTTTGAACCATAAAGCGTTGAATCGTTAAAATTTCGGAGAGCTAAACTTAAGCTTTGAACATTACAATATTAATTTTAATTGTTCTAATTCAAACAAATTTTATTTCTCAGTGAAAATGTTGAATTTTCATGTGTGAATACAGATAAAAATGTATTCATTTAGCAAAAATTCGAGTACGTTGAGGAGACATGTAGAAGTTTTTAAATAAAATTTTGAAACTTTTAAGGATTTTGAAAGGTTCTAACATAATATAAGAATTGTCTTAAGATTCCTGGGAAAATTTTAAATGATTTTTTTTTAAATTAATTTCAATAGAATATTTAAGAATATTTCAAAATAAAAGAAAATTTTGACGAATAAATAAAAATTAAACAGTTATAAATTTGGAAAAAATTGGTATACGTTTAAAAGATATTTAGAAGCTTTGGACAAATTCAAAAATAATTTAAAACTTGAAAAGGTGTTAAAAAAATGTAAAACAAAATGTCGATTTTTGAAGATTTCAAACAAAAATTTTGAAGCATTTTAAGAAGATTCAAAATAATAAAAAAATTGATTAAAATTCATTGAAAAATTGAAAATGATTTCATTTTTTGAAAAATTAATTTCAAGAGAATTTTCAAAACGATTTCAAAAGGTTTTCAAAACTGTAAAAATAATATTCTGGAAGATTTTAAGGCAATTTTTTTAATTTCGCAGGATTTATTAAAAGTTTTAGGAAAAAATCGAATAATTTAAAAAGATATTCAGAAGTTTTGAAAATTTTTCAAAAATAATATAAAATTTGTAAAGATTCCAAAAGATGTAAAATAAGATGTTCCTGGGGAAACTAAAAGGGTTTCTTTAATGAAAAAATATAGTTTTAAGAGAATGTTTCAAAATATTTCAAAACAAATTTTGATGTATAAATAACAATTGAACAATTATTCATTTGCAACGACTTGAAATTGAAATAACTCAACTTCTAATTTGAAAAGTGTTCAATTTAAAAAAATTGTGAACTTTCAATTTGTAATGTTTCTAACTTAAATTTGCCTAAAATGATATAATTTTGAATAAATGTGTTGATTCATTCTTCAATTTAGGGCATTGAAAGTAATATCGTGCATTTACAATTAATACCAATTTTGATTCGTTAAAACGAATACTTCAGACAAATAATTGTTTAAGAACAAGAAAAAATCTGCCACAGCCCAGATTTGAAACGGGAATCTGAATATCGCAAAGAGTGGAAATAGACGCCCAAATTTTGTTGTTTAAAAGTAATCTTTTTCTAGTTTAAGCTAGACTTCAAAAATCTTATGAATATTTTATACTTGTTGATTAATGATTATACCATGGCATACAAGACGCTGCTTGTAAATATAAAAACATAGTTTCTATTTGAACATTTGTTAATTAAGTCAATAAAATTCATGATTAACATAATTACATAGTTTATAATAAAAATTCAAAGCGAAGAAATAACTTTAAAATTATTACCAACCATCCCCTTGAGGGTGGAGGGGGAAGGGGAATTATTGGATGGCCCCTACCAAAGCCCTTCTCTGGATCCGCGCCTGCAGGGAGCGCGGGAGGGTTTGCTCAGTCAAGCTTAACAAACGAGTCGAGGGCCGCACTCTCCGCGCTTTAGTTGCATCAGATTACGTCATCCGTCCAAATCAAACAGAAACTATTCACGCGGACCTATCTGTTTACGTTCGAACGCGAAATCGGATCAAGGCCGATGCAAGCCATGTCCAAAACCGTTCTTAATTACAATTCCCAGTGTATATCTATACCGTCATAATTATGACGTCATAGATATCAGTTCTCTTCTTCGGCTCGCACACTCGCCTTTCAACTTTTTAAAAGAAAATTCATTAAATTCTATAACGATCCACTATTATTATTGTTAATAATAACTTAATTAACGTATTAGTCGTAAACTGTATATAATATAGGATTTCAGCAAGTAATTCAGTTTCTTGAAAAAATCATAAATATTGTTATCAACGTTAGCAAGGAATTATTGCTAACTAAATTTCAGTACTCAACATGAAAAACGCAATTTTTAGTTTACAAATACATTAGACGAGAAAAATTTGTTTATAAAATTGTTAGTAACAATAACAATAGTGGATCGTTATCAAAGTGTCTAAAAAGGTAAACATATTTGTTACTAACAGTTGATTACGTTAAAAAACAGCATTTGTTAATTAAATGTGTTTGAATAATCATAAAATGTCATTGAAATGTCCTTAAAAATGTAGAAGGTAGTTATTATAGTTAATTACGTCGCAGGGACCAAGTTTGTGCGACCAGAAATAATCGAATAGTGCATTTGGTAATTAAGATTGTTCAAACAATTATCAATTTTCATTGAATGATCAAAAATAATATATTTAGGTTTCATTGCCATGTAATATAAATGATCGAGTCCGTAGATAAAAATGATTTATTCCATCATAAATTCCTGAGATGGATAATTGATTGTTTGTGAAATTTGTTTATAAAATAACAAATTATTCATTAAATTTCATAAATTTAATTAAAAATCTCTTTCTGTTTATAAATTGTTCAAATGTAGTGCGAATCAAGTGATGAATCGCTGTTGATCCCACAACACCATTTTCATTTACTTATTTGTTTATAATAAATTGAATGAATTTTGGAATATTTGCATTGCTATTGAAGATATTTTTTGGACAGTTGCTTCAAGTTTTCTAGCCATTTTCAAATGAATCCAAGAATACGTTAAAAACGGCACACTTCAAAAGTCAAAATTAAAAAAAAATATTATTGAATAAAAGTAATAATTAAAACCTTTTTTAATCGGAAATTACAGTTTGATGCGGAATTTTATTGAAATTAATTTTTTATCAGAACGTCCAAATCGGATGGCAATTGTGTTCTGAAAATCCATTTGTCCATGGCCGATCTTTTTGCTCCTCTGTGGGCAAAAATAAAAAAAAATTAAACTGAAAATTCGAGGAGTTTGAGGACCTTAATATTTTAATGTGGAAAGTTGAGTATGCCAAAAATGCAACAAAAATAAACGAAAAGTTATCGAAAATGCTACTCGCTATTACGCGATTATTATGCGATATTACGAGTTATTACCCGCATATTACTCGTATGAGTGACTATAATTGTAAGTTAAAATAATCAAAATCATTATTATAGGCTAAAAAATTCGGTATGGATGCCTGACCAAAAGTATAAAAATAAGTTTTTATATATTTCTCTTACTTAAAATTGTCAATTTAAACAAATTTTAAGTTATTGAACCCTGATCTCCTTTTTCTCCACATGGCATTTAAAGGGCAGCATGCTATAAGGGACTAATCCATACATTTTTAAAAGTGAGTTTATTTGCTCAAAATACCATAAAAATTATAATGCACATCCTGACGAAAGGATTTTGTATAGTCTCGTTAAGGCCATGTTATACATTAGTCACGTGACCCAGCCAGTCCTGAGATCGATATTTTTTGTCCCATATTTCAAAATAAAAGTTAAAATAGAGCGGAAAAAAATTGGGAAAATATTAATAAATATAAAAGGACAGTGTGTGGTAAAGCATAGAGTTGGGGAAGAAAAAAAAGTTATTATTGGAATAACAAATATCGACCGGCAATCAAGCGATCTGCATTGTCAACAGTGCTGACACCATGGATATATCAAATATCAATTAGTTTATTTGCACTAAACCAGCAAATATTATCAAGTGCAATTATTGCAACCGATGTTTGCATCATTTTCCTCAAGACATGTGAGCCAGAACCTCAAAAATGTTTCATTGGGAACATTGAAAATTGGTTACAGAGTTCTACAGCACGGTCGGTATTTTTGTGAATTTCCTTATTCATTACATTTTTTCTTCAATATTTCGAGCCAAATGTTGTATACAAACGCAGATTACAGTTTCCTGATGCTTTCTCCAAAGTTTCAACTCGATATCTCATTTTGTGTGGACATGAGTTGTTGCACAAAAAATGCCGATATTGCTCCGGTTTTAATTTCTTCAAAAATTTTTTTTTCTAAATTTCGTTCCAAATGTTGTATACAAACGTACATTATTGTTTCCTAAGGCTTTCCCCAAAATTTCAACTCGATATCTCATTCGGTGTGGACGTGAGTTGTTGCAAAAAAAAAATTATCGATAATTTAGGTCACGTGACTCATGTATAACATGGCCTTAAATTAATTTTTTTTCTGAGCATGTCATATGAGGGCCTAACTGTGATATACAGTCGCATCAAGCTACAAATATAAAAATATTTTTTAATCAAACTTGTATCGATTCAGCTACTCAGTAGCTAGAAAGCAAATTTTGACTCTTTTATAAAATTCAAAATTGGATTTTTTGTCACCGTTCAAAGTTGAGAAAAAGTGTCCCTCGAGGGCCTCCAGCGAAAAAATGTCTACCTCCATTTTCTCGGAACTTAATTAAATTTGCCCATAAAAATATCCAGGGTTCTACTCAGCACTGACTTATCTAGAAAGTCCTATTTCATTTTTTCTTTAAATCAAAAGTTCGTTTTTTGTCTCTCCCGGATAATCGTGAAAATATGGGTTAGGCCCTTATGGCCCCTGGAAATCGTTGGTAAGTCGGACTTCATAAACTGAAGCCTAACGGAGAAGCCAATTTGTCTAGTTTTTTGAGTACATAACAAAGATATTGAACAAAATCCAAGGAGTAATAAGACTTGTGGCGTGGTAGTAATGTGTTCTACTATTTATTTAAAAAGGGAGCAGATAAGACAGTTGTCTACATCGGGAATCATGAATCAAGTTTGGTTATAGTGGCGTCCACGTAGTACTTCGTGGTGGCGTTTTTTTACCTGCTGACATGGGTATCTGTGGGGTGCATGGAGTGCGAGAAGTAGACCGAGCAGATCTTTTTTCTCCGGCACGGCCGGTAAAAACATGGTAAGTTAAAAGTTACGAAAACAAAAACCGATGTAGATAACTGTCTTATCTACTCCCTTTTTAGTTAAATAGTAGAACACATTACTATTACAAGCATTTTTTTCTTTCGACTACCCAGGAAACAAAAATCCATTCACTTTCTTTGAATGGGTTTCGAAGTCGTTTGAATAGCGTATCTGTCACTGGAATTCCAGATTGAGGCCGATTGGTTTTTAACAGAATTTTGCGCGTTATTATTTTTTTGACAGGCTTATAAGCCACAAAAGCCTTCACATCCTCTAGAACTAAAATAGCAAAGGGAATCTAGTAGCCTTGCGTATGATTTCTCTTAATCTATCAATAATTTATAAATTTTAAAAATCATGTGAAATATGGCAGCCTAACCTGAAAAAAAATCGGTCTTATTCAAAAGAGGTAAACCGATTCAATATGACTTTGATTGAAATGGACATTGTAGTACATTGCAGATTCGAAGCCATTCGAGAAACTGACCGATTCACATAGTCGCAAACCAATTAAGTTTTAAAAATCTTAATCTGCAAATGACAGATACGCAATTCACGGAGTCGTCTTTTCAATGGGTTCTTTTTACCTGGGTAGTACATAAAAAATAAAATTTTCTCCGAATAAAAGCGGCCTTTACCGCATGTCTTACTATTTTTTAGATTATGTATACAAAAAACTAGACAAAATGGCTTCAACGTTTGGCCTCAGCTTATCAAGTGCAATTTACCTATGATTTCCAGGGGCCTTATTACATGATACCCTTAATTTTTGGTACCCGTTTTATATATTGTGCTTCAAAACATCAAAGGAAAATATATTAGGAGACTATTTTTTACTTCTAAAAATTAAAAGACACTCACGGATTGGTACTCTTATATGTAATATCTTTGAACTGGTTAATAAATATAAATTTAATCCTGCGAATTATGGATTTATGCATGTTCTGTTTCATTTCACTTTTTTCATTTACTTATTTTTCCTTCTTTTTTATGGTTTAATTGTTACTTTATACACACAATATATTGAGAGGTTAGTGCCCCTGCTTCAGGTTCGCTCCATAGGCATGCGAAACGACCGTATTCATGTATGTGTTGTGTAAAGGGTCTATTATATGATGTCACGTATTATTAAAATGAATTTTTTCAAAGGAGGATCGATCGTGGCTATAGAATAGATCGTATTTTAAAAACTGAATTGAAAATATATTATAAAGGAATATGAAATACGTTGTCTGTGAAAATTTCAGACCCTTTAACGGTATTAATTTACGTGGATCTTAGTTTTTAAAATTATTATTTAAGCATGTGCCTAATACAGAGAATAGGATCTCACATTTTGATCTTTTACTATATGCCAAAATCCAACGTTGAGAATTCAAAATTAAACTATATATGTACTAAACCATCATCTTCAATATTGGACAAGGTGTATGATTGAACTATCGGTACCAACATATGTCATGTCTTCATGACAATCTACTACGAGAATAATTCAAATATGAAAGTACTTTTTGAATTTTTAATGGTAATGTCATGCGAGAAATTATAAAAAGCTCCTCTATATAAACGGTCACACAATTTTTAAATTCTACTCAAAAGAATATTGTACTCTTTTGTGAAAATTAGTGCAGAAAAGACCAAAAGTGAGACACGTGCAAGCTGAAACTCGGAAAAATATGAAGGCTTGACGTCACAGAGCAAGGATCTAAGCTGGTGACATCTTGGCACGTACTAAAAGGCAGTCGTCCTTCTCCAAATAGTCTGCGCTCTTTCACGCTGTTATTCTTCAATGGCTCAGTCTCTTATTATTAATAACGAAGGAAGAAATCACAAGTTCGCCACCTGATATTTGGATGATTGTCAAGAGATTTAATTTTAGACTTCATCGATTTCTAACTTTCTCCAGCGCCAAGATGTCATCTTTAATTTATCTATGCTGAGAGAAGCTCGTTCTGGCGAACTAAATGATAATTCAGACCGTAGTATTTCAGTGATGATTTATTGACATTTTATTAATTATTAGGCTCTCACACACACAAAGTAGCTCGCTTTGGCAGAGCACTTTGAAACTGAAGTAAATTAGTTATTTGGTTTCCAAAATTAAAGCTGTTCAATTTTGGCCGAATTATCAGCAACTGTCAATTTACATTTCCTTTTTGTGAAAATGGAGGCATTATTCTCTGAGTTAACAGAGATTTCTAAGATAATTCTACGCACTGAAACTAACTTTAAGAAAATTGGTAAGGCCAATCAAACAGTGGCCACTGTAAAATCACGATTGGAACTTCTTGACCAATATGGAAAAGCTACATAACTTTGCAATCCTGCATCTGGAGATTAAAGCTGGAACTACGCCAGCTGAGCGTGAGCGATTAGAATATTTTTCAAAATCTAAATATCTCGCTGTTGAAGGTGCTTATCTCAATGCGCGAGAGACTACAAGGATTGGGAGAATTTTCGCGATTTATTTAATGCTTTAACAATTCAACACGATTTCTTGTCTAATGTAACAAGGTTACACTATTGGAATTGTCCTTAAAAGGTGAAGCTGAAAGTTTATTAAATCATGTTTCAATAACTGATGGTAATTTTATCTCAACTTGGGAGTCGCTAATGATCAGATTCGACAACAAGAGCGCATAATTCTCAACTCATTTACAATCCGTTGTCAATCTTCCCAATGTCTCGAATAATATTCTGGAAGACTTAAAAAACTTACGCGATAAAACAAATGAGTCATTGGCGGCTCTCAAAAATCTGAAACGCTTAACAGAACATTGGAGTGATTTACTTGTTTTTATAATGGTTAAGAAATTTTATATTAGTATTGTCAAGGAATGGGAGATGCATATTGGTTCCAGCACTGATTATCCCACTTATCAGCAACTTACTCATTCTTGGAGACTCGCATTTTAGAGGCGATTAAAGCTTCGAAAGCTGGTGTGGGTGCTCAAGAAAAGAGTAAGGCGTCAAAACAATCGGGAGTTAAGAGCCACAATGCCACTGCTACCGCAAAGTGTCTCCTTTGTAAGGAGAATCACTCTTTATTTATATGCAACCAATTCAAAGCTCTGTCTGTGGACAGGCGTGGGGAAGTTGCTACAAATAATCATTGTTGTTATCATTGTCTCGCGCATGAGCATCGACGTCATAATTGTGTTAGTAAATTCAAATGTAACAAGTGCAGTAGGAGAGATAATTCCTTGCTGCATTCCGATGATTAAAATTCAAATCCCACGATACCACCATCTAACTCTGCATTGGTTACTTCCCAATTGGCCGTTTCAGGTTCTCTCGCGTTACAATCAAATAATCCCGGAAATTGGACTATGGGGGTGGGGGTAAATCATGTTTCGCTTGAAGAAACAGTAGACGATGAAGTCAATTTTGTTCTAATTGCATGACTTGGACATACGTTGACAAACGATTAACTTATTGTTTTTTAAATTAATACAATTGGCAAGTTTTATTTATATATGGGATATTTTTTGCTCACACAGTTAAATACATTAATAGCTTTTTAAACTAAAGTTTTTTCTTCGGGTATTTATTTTGTATAATTACATATTTGAATCTATAAGAAATACTTATCACAAGTGAAGATATCCGTGCGGAGCTCCACGTGGAAATTTGGGTGTAATTTTGAAAAAGTACAGGTGAAAATCTACGTAAAACTCTAAAGTGGTATTTTATAAATTGGTTTCTGTGTACTTAATTCTTTAAAACAACTACGCTTGTGAAATAAGACATGATTTTAAGTACGCAGAGTACCTAAAACTTATAAATGACATCAATTATTTTTGCCTATTTCTTACGGTTTAAGAGACATTTACAGTTGAAAAATTACGTTTAATATCACGTGGATATCCTCATTTTCCACGTAAATTTCTAAATGAAGTTCTGCGTGTATTTCCACTTGGAATTCCACACGTATATTTTCACCTGGATATATGCACCTTTTTAAAGGGTTAGTGACAGTCTGTCACTTGACCAATTATTAAATATTATTATATTCGGCGGCTTTATAATTTGGAAAATGTAAAAATTCCTCTACACTCAGAAAATCAACTTTCTTGAACCACAAATATCTGTTTTCTTGGATATACATGAGAATTTGGTCGAATCAAACAAATTTTGGTTGATTAAAAAAAAATATCTGATAAACCCAACAAAATTTCTTTGTTGGATCAACCAAATACTCTATCTACCAAAAGATTTGGTTAGAGCACCAACAAATTTAGCTGAGTCAACCAAATATTTTGTTGTCCATATGATAATCATATTCTATGGATGAATCAACCAAAATTTTATTGATTAAACCAAATCGTTTTCTATGTGTAAACAAAAAAATCCCTTTTGGATTATACAACTTATAATTCCTGATATTTAATTAGGTAGTTATAATATAGGAGCATATCTTCTCCAAAAGCTCATTCGGTCCGTGTAGAATGTATTAGAAATTGTCACAGTTGGATCTTTGTTATTGTTAATATTACCAATTTGAATATGAACTGGGTTTTGTGTAGTATATGGCAACCAGATATTAGGATCACTTAATTCGCTTGATGTTGGTTTCCTAAAATTATACAGAAAAATGTCATAATATTTCATCATGAATAGAAATTAGGAAAGACTGCTATTTTAGCAGATGAAGAATGTAATGAAAAAGAAGTCAGTAAAATATTTATTACTTCTACAAAAAAAGTTTGTATTTATAAACAAATAATTAAAAGTCGAAAATACTAATTTACTTTGGTACTTACCCATTTATAGCAAAAGATGTCCATAGATCCACCATTTTTTTACTCATTGATAAGTCTGTGACCGTAAAATTTAAATCTGATATTTGATAGGAACCAGATGTTAAATTAAAAAGGTATATTAGTTCATCACCGTGACCAACACCCAGAGTATTATTTTCAAGCTGGGAATAAATACTGAGTGAGCCCCGATATCCAAAATTATAAAAATAGTTTGGACTCGTAATTTTTGGTGTTACTATTTCCAACATTCTCAGTTGCGAAAAGAAGAAAAAACTATCACTGACAAATTTTGTGAGACTTTCCAAGAACTGGAAAATAATTTTGTTTACAATTAGGAATCCTAATTCAAAAAAATGTTTTCAAATTTTATATAGATTTACAGATATTATGATGATTCTTTACGTACCGAAGTTTCTTTAACAAAAATGAGGTTATTGTTAAAATAGAAATCATTCACAGCCGGTGTAAATGTTAGTAAGTGCGAAGATTCAAGGTAGTAGGCACCGATATAAGCGATGAGTGGATCTATGCTTACTCTGAGAAGACCGTAGGTTATATCACTAGCATATGCAGCTGAAATCAAGAAAATTATTGAGTATTCATATCTGTTGTATTAACTGCTGGAAAAGGGATACGAGTACAAAGGTCGATTAACATACAGTACTGGTCACGAGTATGAGACCACCTGTCTTTCGAGGATTGCTCAAGTTCTTTTAATGTTAATTAAGAGAGATTATTATATTAACTTTTTTTATCATCAATTTTATTTATATTATATAAGCTCTTATTATATTTTATTTATTTATAAATTATTATATTAATTATTAATTATATTAACTTAATTATATGAGAGATAAACATTTTTTCTTGAATATGATAAAAAGTAGAAAAATTCGCTATAAAATTAGCTGAAGATGATGTCGTTATGTCAATATTATTTAAGATGATATTGCAAGAGTAGTGCAAATTGCAATTTATTCTTAAATTTAAAATAGCATCTGAAATAATGAAGCTGATAGAATGAGATATGAATAAAATCAATGAAAACCGATATGAATAAAATAAATAAATATGAAAAGATTTTTAGGTATATAAATAGATGAAATGCGATACTTTTAGAATATACTGACAGCCATTGATAGAATCAAACCCATTTAGATTAGAGTAGGACAGAAATATAAATAGAATAGGTTTAGAATAAATTGGGATAAAAGTTAATGGAATCAAATTGGTTTATATTATATCAGGAAACAATTGGATAGAATATGAAAGAGGTTAAAAAATTCTATTAGGATATAAATAGAATACGCATAAAATGCGCAATGGTAAAAAATGAACATTAAGACTCAATATCTTGATATTGAAAATTAATATCCAGATATCAAAGTTTAATATCTAGATATTTTTATATTGAGAGTTTTTAATACCTGTATATTGAATTTTAATATCAAGGTATTCCAACTTCATATCTATATCGTTGTCCTATTGTTAACAATCCAGATTTTGAATCTTAATATCCATTTTTCTCCGTGTACAAAGCCCTATATTTTTTCTAACAGCATGATTCTAACTATACTATTATTAAAGAGCTAGAATACTGAAAATTGTGTACTTAAACTAAAACTTCTAAACATAAAATTAAATTTTTATAATTATTCACCTCTAGTAACTAAAAGTCCTTCATCAGCTACGACTCCACTCATAAAGGGTAAATCCTTCATTTGATTATTTTTTACCAAATTTTCTGGTTTATCAGTTAGAAATGCATCTTCAGAATCAGGTTCGTCCGTAGGGGTCCAAGTCAATTGTGCAAGTCGCGAAATTGTACCGAATATAGAACTTGTATCTAATAAAGTTGCTGGACTTTTTCTTCGCATACAATTTACAAGTCCTTCGGAAGTAATTGAGGGACAAAGAACTAATGTCGATAGAGCCCTTGTGTATAAAATAAAGTTACTCCTTTTTTGGTATACCCAAGGGGCCAAATTTGTACCACTTTGGATTATATACTTTTGAAACAGACCTGTGAAAGCATCATGTAAACAATTATAATTTTAAAAATATATATTTTACAACTTATCAGAGATTAATTACAAAAAATAAAGTATAGGATTGGTCGAAACGTTGTTGGTATCATCTGTCAACTAGGGTAGCCCTTATTTTTCATTTTTGAATTTTTTTTCTCTAATCCACCAAAATCCTCAAAATTTAAGCCGAATTGGCCCAAAATGCCCCTTGCATCAATGATGTGTTACAAATAATTATGTATTTCAGTACCTTGTTTAACATTGTTCAAAGATTAAGAATCAATTATAACTTTTAAAGTTGAATTATTTTAAGTCACTTTTAAGGGTACCCAAAAATACCCCCATAAGTGACAAATTTGAATTTTACGTAATATTGAAAAAGCAGGAGAAACATTTTATTTCACCAAATTTTCGACAGATTTTAATATTTGTATGGACTGATTTGTTTTCTAAGAATACTCTTAAATATTTAGGCAAACTATAATTGTTCAAAGAATTCAATCTCTTAAGAATTTTTATATTTATTTTATTTTATGTTATTCATTACATTCTTATCATTTATGATGGAAATTAGATTCATATGAATTTGGACCTATCCATGAAAAATAAAAGTAGGAAAATTAAACATTCAATTTTTCATCGTAGCCACTCCTGATACAAAAAATATCTACGAAATTTCTTCTGAACGTTCTTAAATAGAAATAATAGTTTTTATTTTAAACGTGGCAAATGCCATGAAAGAATACAAAATTTAAACTTATAGCTAAACAACACAAATTACATTGAAAGTTCCAACAGCAAAGTTTCCTCCTTAAAAAGACGTACTAAATTTTGTTTAAACATTCTTTAATAGCACCTATAATTTGGCCCTATTTTAATTTCTACATAATGGAAGGTTTTGAGACCCTAGGAGTCAGAAAACCCGGTTTTTATTATAATGTGTATCTGTCGTTCTGTATGTCTGCAGTCCGACGCGACGGCACGATAGTTTTCGAAGAAATTTTCTAACAAAAATTTCCTTTAGTTATGCTCTTTTAATGTCCAAAAAGACAGATCAAATTCATTCGCCAGCCTCCTACCGCCAATATTTATGGATTTAGCCATGAAATCACGCTAGATAGGATAAGTGAGATAATATTCTTTGCTTCAGATAGGTCTACATAATTGACTTCAAAACCGTTTTTTGATATGAATAATCGAATAATATTTTTTGTTTGAAACGTTGGAATAGCACTTAGTTTAGGGTGGTTCCTATTTATACTTGAATACTATAATACTATAATACTTAGAATTTCTTTGCTCTTATCCCTCAGTTTTTTTCGAATGCCAAAAAAATGATCTGCACATTTAGGCAAAAACGGGTAATATTTAGGTGTGGCACAAAGACCATGAAGGTTCCCATTGATTTAACATAGGAAAAAGTCAGCTTTTTGTAAATCTAGTATTTAACGCAACGATATTTTACAAATAATTCCGTGTTTCAGACAACACCATGAGTGACAAATTTGATTTTTACCTAATATTGCGGTTAATTAATGCTTTTTGAAAGTTTCTTCTTCATGAACAATCATTAATCGTTGAATTAAGAACACTAGGTAATTTTTAAAACAATTTCAAATTGTTTATACAATTTTAATTTGTTTAAAGATTTGTTCCTTTCAGGTAAGTCGCGAAATGAACGTATTTTATACGAAATATGAGTTCTTTAATCAAAGATAACAATACAATAATTTGTTTAAATAATTTTACAATTAGTTAAATAATATGTGTTTGTTCAAGTACACGGAAAAATTAGCATTGTATGCATATGTATACCATTAAGCCATTTCCCTTTCAGGGTAGGCGTGACACTACCCGATTCGGGTAGTGTTTCTAGGTGGATAGTTTTCTTGTAGTTATAAATAACTACAAGTGTGGGCTCACCACACCCACGAGGTGCCAACAGCACTCAGTATTCTTGAATGGTCACCCATCCAAGTACTAACCGCGTCCAACGCTGCTTAACTTCAGTGATCTGACGAGAACTGGGGTTTTCAGCATGGTATGGCATTGAATCAAGAAAATAAGGGTACGAATACGGACGATACAATATTTTCATGATCCAACAAAACTGGTCTTGTCCGAGAAAAATGTACTTAATTGAGGGAGGAATATTGTATCGTCCGTAATCATAACGTCATTTTCATCGCGCACTGCCCGCGCGGCTGGCAAGTTTGAGGGCGCGCAACTGTGGGTCCTCGCGCTTCGCGCTCGATAGTTTATTTACCTCTCGCTACGCGCTTGGTCTTTGTATTTCTCCCACATTTGTCCACAGACCTTTTAAAATTGAAGATCAAAGCATCGACAACTGCAATTTGGCGATTGCGAATTCTCTTTTGTTAAAGCTCCTTTGGTTTTAACGAACACATTCTCGTCACGTATCTCGTGCTTCTAACTCGATTTTGTCCAAATGTGAACTTTTCTACATTATGTTGAACACTATTATATCAAACGTATATTGCATTTGTTTCTGTACGTCGACCTGGGATTGCTTATTCAGATATTGCAGAATAAAGTACAAATTTTATATATCATGATTATTTTAATATATGTTTCGCATTTTGCATTATATTTTATTCTCACCTATCCTGAAAATGTATCATTTCAATAAATTTATATTATTACAATTTGTAATATGCATTGGTATTAAAACATACCTTTTTTTCTTGTCTTATTTTTAGAATTTAAAAAAGTGCGCATCCTACAAAAAACAATTCTGTTATTGAACATTTTATAGCAACCTGTGTCATTTACCCATAAAATTAATTTGTTTATTTTCAATGTTATTTCTTACGATTTGAACTAAAAATACGCATCCTAGCGTAAAGTGGTTCTAAGCAAATTTGTAGATATAATTTAGGCGAAAAATTTTGTTAAATAAAATGTTATTGTAGTTTGTGCCGTTTTACCAAAAAGTTAATTTTTTTATTTTTAATATATTTTCATAACAAGAGTTTATAACAAATTTTTAGATCTTTTTTGGTTGAACAACTTTTGTCTGTTCATTTTTTTTGTCTCTTGTGTCGTTTTTCCGGAAATTAAAGTATTTTATTTTAAATCTTTTTTTACGATGAAGAGAAAATCTACTCGTCCTGTCTGAAAATGATTACTAACAAATTTTTAGCTCTTTTTGGATGAACAGCTTTTGTCCAATTATTTTTTTTCGTAGCTGGTGTCGTTTGTCCAAAAATTTCATTTTTTTATTTTTAGTGTGTTTTTTTACGAATAAAACAAAAACAACGCATCCTATCGAAAAATGATTAATCACAAATTTGTAGATATTTTTTGGGCGAAAAACTGTTAATTCGTTATTTTTTCCGTAGCTTGTATCGTTTGTCCAAACATTTTTATTTTTTATTTTCAATGTTGGTTTTTACGAATAAAACAAAAAATACGAGTCCTATAAAAAAGTGATTAATAACCAATTTTTAGATCTTTTTGGGGTGCACAGTTTTTGTTGGTTCACCTCTCATTGTATCTTGCATAGCTTGACCGCAAAATAGAATTTTTGGTTTTTCATTATTTTTTGTGCAATCAAAATTTGAATTTTTGATTTTTCAATAAAATTCAAGGAGTTGTTATACTAATCTTGTAAGCTTTAAAAAAAAAAAATTTCCTTTTCTTGCCTTTTTTTCATATCGTGCGTTGTTTGGCTTAAAATTTTCTTTTCGTTTGTTGTTTTCGATTTTTAAAATGCTATAACTCTGATACTTTTATTTGTATCGGAAAAAGTCGTATTGAGGATAAATTGTTCGAATTTCCAAGTACTACGAATAAACATATATAGATTTTTTTATCTTGAAAAAAATGGTTTAATAAAAAATTTTGAAAATGCTCTAATTTTTTTAACTTTTAACGAAAATAGCTGGTTAACAAACTTGATCTTTCTTTTTAGTCCCTCAAATTGTGTGCCAAAGCACAATCAAATCCGACTAGTCTTTCAAAAGTTATCCGGTATACAGAAGATAACGACAACGACAGACAGACAGACACCATCATAAAACCGGTTTTTCGGATTCAGGGGGTCTCGAAACGTGGAGATTTGAAGACATCCGCGATAGTCAGTTTTCACATAAAAACAATATCTTCTCATTATGATGAGTATGTAAAAAGAAAAATATTTAATTTTTATCATCCCAAATACGTACCGTCGCTTGCTTTTGAAATGGCATGTAGAGCAACACTTGCTGCTCCGCTACTCTGCCCAAATATAGTCACCCGATTTGAATCACCTCCAAAAAAATATATATTTTTCTGGACCCATTTTAACGCGAGAACCTGGTCCTTCATACCAAAATTTCCTGGAGCGGCAGAATCTCCAGTGCTCAGGAACCCAAATATTCCTAATCGGTAATTTATGGTAACTAAAATAACGTCCTTGTCTAAAAGGTATTTAGCACCATAAATATTACTGCTTCCACCAATGAAACCACCTCCATGTATAAATACCATGACTGGGAGCAAAGTTTTGCTCGTCTGAAAAATTTAAGAATATATAATAGAAACTGTAAAAGTAGGTCACTTTTAAGAGTAGATCATTTTAATTTATTGGAATATGCAACAAAAATTCTTAAGACTTCCACCATATTTATATTATTATATTATATTATATATATACATATATATATTATATTATTATATATATATTATATTTGGCACAATATTCAATACAACTGGAAGACATTTTATCGAGATATGAAAAGAAATAATTGTGAGAGACAAGAAAAACTGATTTTGAGCAAGATAATCAATGATTCATTAATTCTATAATAATGGTATTATAAAGGTTTTATTTGGATATTTGGATATTTTTTAATTATTTATGAATGAGTGTGCTTTCGTTTCTAATTTTTCTACCAGAAACGATGACCTATTCGTAAATAGAAATTTTTTGAGTAGAAATAGCGTAAATACCGTAAATTTCTATTCTCAATCATATACTATATAGATTATATCAAACATTTATCAGTTTTTTGTGATATACTCTAGCATATTTTCACCTAGAGAATTATGTATAATATATGATAATAAAGTAGCTATATAAACGTAAAATCTCTCACCGATGATGAATTAAATTCAACGGTTGGCGTGTACACATTCAAGAACAAGCAATCTTCAGATCCTGTTACTGTATTATTCTTCAATTGAATACAAATATTTCCAAAAGAATTTGCTGCTCTAATTCCTGTCCAATCACCTGCAGGTACAGGACTTGCAAATCTAAAAATAATTTTATTTGAAATATGTTTAATCATAAGAATATGTATATTAGGGCATATTGAAAAATTAAATATTTTTTCTTTCGTTTTTGGGCGAATGGAAAAATATCCTGTGTTCGCGCGTTCATGTTAAAGAGACAGAAAATTGTAAAATTCACGAAATATTACAAATTTTTAACTATTAAAAGCTCAAAAATGGTTACTTCTGATCCGGATAAGCGGAAAAAAATTTTAAAATTAAGATCGAAAAGAAATCTATTTTATCATGAATAATTTTATGCAAAATAAGCATGAAAAAGAGTCACAATTAAAAAAACAGACTTCCAAACTACCTCACTTTTCGGCTCATTAGAGATAAAAATAACCAAATGAAAAAAGAGGGAGAAAAAGAGAAAAAGTCAACCAAAACCAACCTATCACTTTTTCTTTTCTCCGTTCTTTTTTATAGTACTAGGGTACCAACATGTTTATCTTTTTATTTAACATTTTTGTAATAAGAATGCATTATATATTAGCAATTTTAGAAATACATAAAAATTTGTGGATTGTTTCTTTTTCCTATTTGGAAAATATAATAATCTAAATAGATTGGTTCAGAATCACCCAAAAAGGAAAAAAATTAATATTGGTTCCACACATAATCCTGCTTGGTATAGACCCAGTGGAAAAATATCTTGTGTTTTCGCATTCATGTTATTAGATATTTTTAACTATTACAAGCTCGAAAATGGTGATTTCTGATCCGGATAAGCGGTAACAAATTCATATTGTATCTACATATATTCCTACTTAGTATATACCCAATGGAAAAATGTCCTGTGCTCGCGCGTTCATGTTAAAGTGACAGATAAACGTAAAATTAGCAAAATATTAGATATTTTTAACTATTACCAGGCGCGGATCTACATGGTGGCGAAACCAGCGATCGCCCCCCCCCCCCCAGGATTATTTGACTTTCCTTCAATTTTTTCTCTTTCACGGAAAAAGGGAGAAAAATGATAAAAATATTAAAATTTAAATGATTGCAAACAAACTTATAATAATATTCAAATTCATTCATTTACATTGTCCAACTGTCAATTTGATCGTTTATTATAACATGCGTCAGTTTTGCCATCATGTTTGACTTTTAGTATGTAACATGAAGCTGCTTCACATGCATGTAAATTCTTTTTAATTGATTTTCAAGTTATTACTTTTGTACTTTAGAATTGAAAAAGCCTGATATATAATTTGAAAATGATTAATTCTTAACGATTTAGTTTCACGAACCTAATTTTAGAATACTTCAATTTTAAACAAAGTTTGGAATGATTTAATTTTTATCGGTTCCATTAGCCTTAGACAGAAATTTCATTTTTTTATTAATAAAATCTATCCAATCACTTTGAATGTGATTTGATACTTTTGATACTTTCTTAAATTTTAAATGCTCAATCAGGAACGTTACTAATTTTTTAATGTTTAGTTTGTTATGCTAGGTTTTTTAACCAGATAAATATAATTTCAAATGTACAGTTGTGAATACTTTTCTAGAATGATTAAATTTTTACGGGCATTAAATTTGAACTTAATCAGTTTTGGAGGTTGCCAGTTTTTAAATTTCATTATAGAAAAACAAGCATTCGGTAGGATTTGTACAGATGCTATCGGCATCAAGAATTTATGACTCTTTTGATATTAGTTACAAAAACTTAATCCTTAGAATAAAAAAAAAAAAAAATAATAAAAACCCTTTAATTCTTGGAGATCCTATTAAAATTCTTTCAATCGTATGAAATTCCTTTTTATACCCCTTGAAATATTATTAAATCACTTCAAAGCTTCCAAATCCGTTGAAATCCAATAAAATCCCTTGAAAAATCCGTGAAATTGTATGAAATCGTATAATATTTCCGGAAATCCTGGAAAATTTATTGAAATACCTTGAGAGCTTTTAAAATCCCTCAAAATCATTGAAATCTTTGGAAATATTATTATATCCGCTAAAATCCTTTCAAAATACCCTGCAATCTTTTTCAATATCCTAAAACCTTATAGTTCCTATACAATCCTTCTAAATCTTCTGAAATTCTAGGGAATACTTTAGAACCGCATTGAATTTCTAAATTACTTAAAATCATTAGACTTGGAAATTCCTTCAATTTTTTAAAATATCTTGAAAATTCTTGGAAAACCTTGAAAATACCAAGAAACCACATTAAATTTTATTTTTCAATTTAAAAAAATAGCTTTTTTTAAACTCTTTGAAATCATGTATAATGAGAAGTGGGCGGGAAATTTTTATTCTACACGATTTCAAAAAGTTTAAAAAAGCTATTTTTTGAAATAGAAATTTTTGTTGAAATATGGTTTTTTTCAAAAAATCAATTTCAATTTTAATTTGAAAAAAATACAATATATATATATATCGTTATTCTTTTCTTAGAGTACATGAAAAGAGCTTTCCAAAACGCTATAATAAAAGTGAAAAAGTGAAAAAATCAGGCCCCTGTATATTGAAAACCGGTCGATAAATGGACCTGTGGTTTGGTGAATTAATATAGGTCCACTAGGACTCTAATTCAGCCAAGTTTCAACCCGATCCAAAAAAAAATTAATTTTTGGTGGTTACACTTGACGTATTCTGCCCCCTATACTGATGTAGAGTTTTGAAATTTTTATTCGATTAGCAATTATTTCGTAGCAAGTGAAAGGTGAAAAAGTACCATCATCTTACGATCATTTCAGAATTCTCAATAAATTAGACAAATTCTGCAAAGAATATATGAATTTCTTTGATCCTTTCTGTGCACGCTGGTAAAATTTGGAGTCAGAAATAATCATTTGGTACTGAGTTAATAACAAAAGAGTAGTGAGGGCTCATCTCCGAAACTAAAGAATGTACGGAGATAATTTTTGAAAAAAAATTCACATTTTTGGCTTCTAAAAATGGTGTATGCAGTACAAATGAGCAAAAACCTGCGCTTGAAAGCTTAAAAAAATATTTTCTTCTTTGGAAAATACGAAGGGCTTCCCAATTATTGGCGGAACAGCACTCACAATAGGAGTTGGTGTGACAGAAAAACGAGCAGGAGACGCGCCTTCAAGGTCTCCTGCTGTGAGTGCCCGGGTGCTTCGATAATTGTAAAATCCTTTGTATTTTCCGAAGGAGAAAATAATTTTCTAAACATTTAAGCGCAACTTTTCCCTTATTCACACTACAAACTCCAGTTTCAGAAGGCAAAATTGTGCAATTTGCTTCCAGAATTATCTTTGTACGTGCGTTGTTTAGTTTCGGAGATGACACCTCACTACCCTTTTGTTATTAACTTAATAACAAATGATTATTTCTGACTCTCAAATTTATCATTGTTCACAGAAGGGATCAAAGAAATGGACATATTTTTTGCAGATTTTTTGTAACTCATTTTCAAGGATTAACAGCCATTCAAAGTTGAGTATTCTGAAATGATCGTAAGATGATGGAACTTTTTCACCTTTCACTCGCTACCAAATAATTGCTAATCGACTGAAAATTTCAAAATTCTGTACCAGTATGGGCAAAATCTTTATCTGCAACATGCACCTTGTGCCATATTTTTAGAATTTTTTTCTGCTGAGATTTTCATTATAATCTGCACAAAAATCAAGGTATCTAAATTTTTTGGACAAATAGTAAGCAGATATGTGAGTACAATATGCATTTTTACGGCTCATTTGGGTCAGAAATAACCACTTTTGAACCTTCGGCGAAGAGAAATCTTTTACTATTCCATGTTTTGACATATACCGTGTGACGGGCATCTGTGCACGGAGTAACTGTGCACGATTCCATATGTGCATGTCCGTAGCCACTGATGCAACTGTGCACATTGTTGGCCACAGGCACAACTGTATGCCGGGCCATCTGTGCACGTTTCGATTTTGGCGTGCACAGATGGGACACTCCCAACTGTGCACGTCTTAACTTAGTTGAGTATCATCTGTGCACATCTAAATGTCGACGTGCACAGTTGGGAGTATCCTATCTGTGCACGTGGACTTGCAACTTTAAAATCTGATCGTGTTATTTGAGACGTGCACAGTTGGGAGGGTACCATATGTGCACGTCGATTTTTAGACGTGCACAGATGGTACCCTAGCAACGGTTAACGTGCACAGATGGGAGACTTCCAACTGTGCACTTCGAAATTTAGACGTGCACAGATGGTACCCTAGAAACAGTTAACGTGCACAGATGGCCGGTGTATAGTTGTACCAGTGGCCACCGACGTGCACAGATGGGCTCGTGCACAGTTGCTCCGTGCACAGTTGTACCCTTCCCAGATATACCTACCTTGCACGAAATGAAGACATTTTTTTTACACCAGACTCTAAGTTCATGAACGCGCGCTCACACGCGGCTTATGAATTCCTAGAATTGCTGGTCCCAGCAGTTTCTCAGGGGGCAGGGCGAGAGACGGCTGTGACTCCACCTCGGAAGGGACGCAGTATACTAGTACTCAGTTGAGTATATTGCGCCATATAATGGAAATGGCTGAGGCGGCCCTGACTGTCTACGTTTCGATACACGCACTTGATGAACAAGGCTATTTGCAGGTAACCCCCGACACTGTTCATCAACCGAGAGTCTGGTGTAGGACTCATATTTTTCGGCAGTTATTTTGGCACCTACCAGAAACTTTTTAGTCCTACTCAAAAATGAAAGTAAAACATTTAATTTTTTCGATATGCCCAAATGTATATGTACGTACATCTTTCGTTGGATTTTTCTACTATATTAATGTACTTATTTTAAAATCCCGTTTTTAAAATGTCCATAATATTTCTCGGCAACTTAGATGGCAATGTTTTCTTGAAGTGACGCATGAGAGTGAGGGGCGTAGAGGGGAGATAGAAGAGAAGGGGGAATTTTTAGCCGAAAATAAAAGATTCTAAATGTCGGATATCATAACGAACAACCTTTTGAAAAATTTAATAAACTTGAAGATTTCATTATTTATATCAGCAGCAGAGTGGGTGCCCAGGGACGCGGGTGGAAACCGAATTTTCAATACACGAAAACTGATTAGAACAAAGTAAGTTCGCAGTTCGCACCAAGGGGGCCGCGGGTGGAACCCTACTCTGGAGCCCAGGCCAGTCTAACCCTGAATAATATCACCAGGAAATCCGTGCAGGAACTATAGGGAATTACATGAAGATCATATCGGACATTTATATGCCAAGAGCTTCATTTTAGCCATCGCGTCCCGAGTAAAATCAAACTCAAAGAAAAGATTTTAAAATTAAGATAGAACAGAAATCCACTTTATCATGAATAATT
>CAKNYM010049176.1:181900-201332 GCA_932195095.1 Andricus curvator
AATGGCAGAGGGTCCGAGTTCTGGGCATGACACATCAGCGTGGCGCTGAACAGTTCTGCAGTTTCTGCAGCGATTCTCCCAAACGGCATTTATTACGACCTTTCGTGTGATAGGGACGAAAAACTGTCCATTTGTTGACTTTTGGGCATGAGAATTTTTTATCGGGGATGTCATGATCTACAACATATCCAAAATTTAGAATAATCCACCGTGACCTATTTTCAATGCATTTTGTGCGGGGTCCTTTGTTCAAATGAACCGAATTTGACTTTGTTGACAGAGTTTATTGGCAGCTGGACTCCGATGCCAGAATTCGATCGGATTTCTCTTTCTGTCAGGTGAGATAGAGAAAAAGGTGCGATCTTTTCGAAACGACTTTCATTTAGATCCCTCTTTTTGCTTTATGTGATAGACGAAGAGGTTTCGATCGTTTAGACACGGAGAATCGTACTTATCAGTTTGAAACTATCGGACCCTCTTTGTCTACTTCATAAAACAGAGAGAGGGATCTAAACGAAAGTCATTTTAAAAGGATCACACTTTTTTCTCTATCTCACCTGACAGAAAGAGAGATCCGATTAAATCCTGGTATCAACCTGCAGTCAGGGAGGCCACCATTTTTTGAATGATCGTTTCCCGGCTTTCTCCTAGTTCTTCCGGTAAATATTTATGATTTCTCCTGGTTTAGCAAAATATATACTCTCTTTGCGAAAAACACAGCTTTTTCATATACGACTAGACAAATTTTTATAAAATCAAAAAATAAAGTGAATTATTCTAATAAAACTTTGAATATAAATGTAATTTGAAATGATAAACATTTAGATTGAAATATTTTCTACTCCGGACCGTTATAACTTAAACGAATGCGAACTTCGTTTAAAAAAAAAAAGTGTAGCCACCAAAAATTGTAATACATATGAAAACTTTTTATATTGAAACCCTTTAAAACTTCAATTATTCGAGGTAAATTTATATTGCTTGAAAATTGATAATTTAAAAATTGTAAATTATACTTTCCAAAATTCAACAAACTCAATTTTAATTAAAAAATTAGAATCTAGAAAAGGAAAAAATTAAAAATTTAGCGTTCGACTTGAAAATTTCGAATTTTAAAATTATAGCCATTTAAAATTATCAATTTTTCAATCACTGATTATCTATTTAAGAAAGTTTAATTTTATCTTATTTAATTTTTCACTTAATTTTTAATTTTTAAATTCATAATAGTTTACTTTTTAACACTTCTTTTAGAAGTATTATTTATTCTTGGAATTTTCCAAAGAAATATTTTTTATTTGGAAATGCTTTATTGGTTTGAATCTTCAACTAAAAATGAAGCAACTTTAAGATATTAAGGTAAATGCACTAGTGATCGTCATCTTAAGCCAAATTGCAAATTATGAACGCTTATAATTGTATTTCAAACACAATTCTCATTTCCACAAAGTGCTTAGCCGATTAAAGCAGATATAGAAAAACTCAATTTTGATCACTTCTCATGATATTTGATTGGAGTCAATTTTTATTCACGATAAAAATTCAAATTATGCAAATGCGTTAGTTATCGTCAGGCACGTAACCAAGTATTAAAAAAGATAAGTATACTAATTTGATAGAAGGATATTTAAGCTAACCTAAAATGACATCTTTTATCATACGCGGCAAGAGCGAGTCTTGTTATACGAAAAATACTGGGCCATCTGACGATAAATAATGCAGTGACGATTACCAGTGCTTTTACCTTATGTCATAACAATTGAAAAAAAAATACAAAACAATTAAGATTGCTGTAATAGGATTCCAAATTTTTAAATTGTACAAATTTAAGCCTTTCCATTCGAAATTTCTTTATACTTACATTTGAAATGATTAAATTCAAAACTATCAAGGCTTTATTAATATGAAATTTTGAAATATTTCATAGCGGGGATTTTCCTGACATTTCAAATATTTGAATTTGAAACTAAAATGATGAAATCTAAGATTCAAATTCATTATATTTTGGTTATTACAAGTAAATAATTTTGATTTGATTTAACAATAAATAATTTTTGAAAAAAAAAATTAATTGCATTGAGCCACGATAGTAAAATGTCACATCCACGTTAGGCTGGATTTGGATTAGTGAAAATGTCAAAAAAAGGTTAGGTTTCGTCATAAAATAGTTCAGATATTAGCGCAGGTTTTATAACATCGCTTAGATAACAAAATGTCGACACTGTGCTCACATGGTGCGTGCACGATGTACGGAATTTTCGACACGTTGTGATGGCGAAAATGCCGACACATGTAACCTCATATGCGTCGCACATGCGTCATACGTCCTGTCGGCACACTGTCCTTACAATGCAACCGCATATGCGACGCACGTCGTGTCGGCACGCGCGTGCCGGGAAACAGCCCTTGCATAATGAGGTTAGGTTTACAAGCCACGCCATGCACTCGACAAATAATGGGTCTAACACTCGAGCGATTGGTAAATGAACTTCGAGAAACAGTGTTTTTGACATATTTAATTTTTATCACAAGTTTTGTTTCGCATTCTAAATTTCGGAAGAAAATATATACAGAAATAAAAGTTCGAAAAATTTACTGACCAAGCAAATAAATTTCAAAGTTATTGTAGGAGTTTTCATTTGTAAGAAATACATTTAAACATTTAGAAATACATTATGAAATACATTAAAATCATTACTTACCAGCGTTATTAGCCTGTTGGATAGCTACGACAGCGCCACCAATTTGAAACTATTGGGAAGAAATTTGAATTTGAATTCATTATTAACGGAAAATCTTATAGTAAACAATTAATTTCAAACCGTGGATTAACATTTTTGATTAAAATGAATTGATATTCACTGCTTTTTTTCATAAACTTTGCCCAAATAACTTCAAGATACCCAATAGTTCGCGTGTCAGATGGCGCTGTTGTCAAAGTCACAGAGGTATCCTACAGGCGTATTACACTGTAAAAAATGTCCTCGAAATTTTACATATTCTGTCGCGGTAAAATTGCACTGATGCATAAAATACGCCGCGGCAGCGCATGTTATTTCACATTAGTTACTGAAAATTACACCGTCGGTCGTAGGAAATAAAAGGACCCTGCACTAGCGTGGTAATTTTCCGCCAACTGTCGTTGTAATTTACGGACTAAAGTAGCAGGATTCCACGGTACCAAGCTGAATATTATAATGTGTTGGTAATTTTATGTTTGGAATTATGTGATTTTACATTTGATGTTACCTAGTGTTGTAATAATAAAATGTATTATTGTAGATAACCATGAATCAATCCAATGATCCAATGTAGCTTCAAACTTAATCGGTTATTCACTATACGTGGCAAAGCGTGTCAAAAAATTGTCCTTGTTTCTGTTTCTACAGAGATAGAGATATATATTAAGTGAATTTGAATAAACTCGCGTGGAAAAAGTTTGAAGTGTCTCGGCGTCCTTGTAGAAACATAACCTAAATTTTTTTGTATATATATTAATTTATATTTGTATCTGAAATAATCTATGTACTTTATAAGTACTGCAAAAATGTAGAGAAAGCAACTAAAGACGAAAGTCAGATTTGCAAAGGATTCATTTTAAAGTTTTCCCATGAAATTTTTAGGTTATTGTTACTCTCGCTAGGTAAAAACCCATTAGCAGCTTCGAAATTTCACCACTAGATGGAAATGTTACGGTCGACTTTTTAAAATTCCCAACAGAGTGGGATTTTACATCTCGTCGCGGAAAGTTACCACGTTCGTGCAGGGTCCTTTTATTTCCTACGCCTGACGATGTAAAATTTCGTTGATTTTTTACACAGTGTATCCTTAGCCAGCCGGGAGGAAACACAAACACGTGTGGGAAATAATTACACAAAAGCGACGCCGACGTGACTTGATACTTCCACGCCATGCACACTTAACCTCTTTGTCGACTGCCGGCGCTCGCCATATTTGATCAAATGATCGCGCATGCGCTAAAAAAGCAGGAAATTCTGCTCTCACACAACACGTGCACTGTGGCAGCACATATGGTAGCAGGCTGTGCTGCACATCGTGCACACCGAGTGTGCTCACCTTGAGTGAACATTGATCACCCTCAGCTCGTGCATACACCGTGCTTGCGTTCTTGGCGACACATCATGCTCGCACATCGTGCAGCTACAGTGCGCCCTCACGCATTGTTACCTGGGCGCATGCAGGCATCAGAGTATAGAGTATAAAATTTGTCTGAAAGAGGTCAAAATGACGTCGAATCGACGTTAATTTTTAAACCCTGTAAATTGCAACAAATTTTGATGAAATCACTTACATTGCAGTAAATGATCAGTTACAAAGTATCTGTGGAGCATAATAAACATAGTCGAAAACCGACTAATTTTTCGACGATAATTTCGCCTCGACCATCATACGACGGTTATGACGTCGATTCGACGTCTGATCGACGTCACCATTCTGACTGGGATAATATGCATTGGTATGAAAACATACGTATCTTCAGTGTCTTGCTTTTATAATTTGAGAAAAGTGCTTGTGTCCTTCACACAAAAAGTTATTTTTTTAATTTTCAGTATATTTTTATAACCAGACTTAATACCAAATTCGTAGATCTTTTTTCGTTGAACAACTTTTGTCTTCTTATTTTTTTCGTCTTTTGTATCGTTTTTCCAAAAATTTAATTTTTTAATTTTCAATTTTCAATTTTTAGGATTAAAAGAAAATCTACTCGTCCTATCTTAAAATTATTAATGAAAAATTTGTGGAACTTTTTTGGGTGAACAACTTTTGTCTATTACTTTTTTTTCATACCTTGTGTCGTTTAAAAAAATTTTAATTTCTCGATTTTGGATGTTATTGTTTACGATTAGAAGAAAAACTACGCGTCCTATAAAAAAATTATTCATGACAAATTTGTAGTTCTTTTTTGGATGAGCAACTTTTGTTAGTTCTTTTTTTTTTGCATAGCTTGTGTCGTTTATCCAAATTTTTTTATTTTTTATTTTTAATGTAGTTTTTTAAGAATAAAACAAAAACTACGCATCCTATCAAAAAAAAAAAAAAAAAATTGATAACAAATTTGGAGCTTTTTTTTGGTAAATAATTTTTGTGTTATTATTGTTTTCGTTGCTTGTGTCGTTTGTCCAAAAATTGAATTTTTTTATTTTTAATGTTTTTTACGAATAAAGCAAAAACTCGTGTCCTATAAAAAGTGATTTGAAACAAATTTGTAGATATTTTTTAGGTGCACAATTTGTTTTAATTCATCTTTTTTCTCTTCTTGCATAGTTTGACTGAAAAATTGAATTTTGGATTTTTCATTATTTTTTGTGCGATCAAAATTTTAAAGGCTTAAAAAATGATCTCAAAAATTTGGAAAATACTCTAACTTTTTGAATTTTTATCCAAAATAGCTGGTTAACGAACTCGATTATTCTTTTTGGTACCTACAAATGTGCCAAAGCACATTCCAATCCGAATAGTATTTAAAAACGTATCCGGTATACAGACGACGATAACGACAGACAGATAGACATCATCGTAAAACCAGTTTTTTGGATTCAGGGTGTCTCGAAACGTGGAGATTTAAAGAAATCCGCGATAGTCCGTTTTCGCATACAAAAATCTTTGTAAAATCGTGAATTTATCTACTGAACTCTAGTTTACGAGACAGAATTCTCCATAACAGAATTCGCCTCATTAAAACTTGGTTCCGACTCAATAAATCAAAAATTAAACAATCCTAAGAATTGATTGTTGCCAAAAACTGCCTTAATAATCGCAGCATATTTTGTATGATTCATCCACGTTTCTAATATTGTTTCCATTGTTCTTAATATAGGTGAAATTTAAAGTGATAATAATAATAAAAATGTAACTGAAACATGTAAAATGACAACATTCTACTTTAGAAAGTATAATAAATATGTACAAAAATTCAACGTGTTCATGTTTATCATTATTATTATAACCTCATACTGGTAATTTCAATACAAATAAGTGACGATCGCTTCAACTATATATGTAATGTTCTGTTTCTATAAATAAGCTAGGGGGGATTAGTTCAACATCAACCGCGATGTTTTTTCTTGTGTTTCATTTTAATAGAGGAATCCAAATGATTTTCTCTTTATCTCAATGGATCAATTTCTATGCGTCCTTCTTTTCTTCAAGAATCCTATCCATTTCTATTATATTCTATTCTAACTGTAATTTTCGTCTACTTGTATCATTCAAGCTGTCTACTATTACGGATTTTTCCGTAAGACCCCTTTTTTATTTTTTTTTATTTTTCCTTTTACCCCTTTCCCAGCTCGTTCAGGGTTGACGTTACGAAAAATTCGGTATAATACTAGCCCTAGCGCTATACTTGACCGGTTAGTTTTACGGAAAATTCCGTAATACTAGTCAGTATTACTATCGGCGCAAAAATAATAGGCATCTGCCTTTGAAGTTTGACAACTCAGCTAAAAAAAAATGCTAGAGTAATAAGTAAATAGTCATTTGAAAGCTGAATGTGTTCCACGTAAATGAGCTTGAAGACGTTAATGTAAAAAATGGTTGTGCTTTGCAAACTGAAAAACGTAAAAAAAGTAAGGAATTTCGGGCACATTTAAGAAGAGTCCACTTGAGAGCATTATTTCTTATGTAAGAGGCAATTTTTAGAAATAATGAAAATTGTTGCTTAAAATTAAAAAAATGTACACCTATACTATCTTCAGTTCTAATGAAGAAATTAAAGCGATTCAAACTCCTAACTGTAACGGATAGGCTCTGTAATTATTTACAATCTCCTAGAAGGATGTGATTGTTTTATTTTTGGTGGAAATGGCGATATTTTCGTACATTTTTTGTTGTTGGAAAGTGAGTGTTAGGAACCAGCGGGGTGCATTGTTTTTTGCTGCCGATCAGGAGAGGCGTCAGTGTCTGGGCAAGAGTTCAGAAGCACGGGTCAAAGAAAGGCACGCCTTCTGCTTTCTGACACTTGCTTTCCAACAAAAAAAATGTCTAAAAATATTGGGATTTCCACCAAAAATAAAACAATCACATCCTCTCGGGAGATTGTAAATAATTACAGAGCCTATTCGTTACAGTTCGGAGTTTAAATCGCTTTAATATCTTCATTAGAACTACAGATAGTATACATTTTTCAGTCTGCAAAGCACAACATTTTTTTATATCAACGTCTTTAAGCTCATTTACGTAGAACACTTTCAGCTTTCAAATTACTATTCACTTATTTTTCTAGCATTTTTTTCGGCTGAGTTGCGCCGATAGTAGTCTGTATTATATTTCATGATTCTATATAACACAAAAAGGTTGAACCAAAATAAAAGAATAGAATATTGATGCAAAGAGGAATCGTTTAAAAAGTGATAGAATATAAAAGAATCAAACTTTTTGAAAGAGAAATAGGAAAAACAATGATAAAATGTAAAAACGGATAGAAAGGGGGATATAAACGAACGATAGAAATGGGAATAATATAGAAGAGATAAAAGAGGATAAAAATGTACAGTAAAACCTGTCTATGTTGGCCAGCCGCGGTTCCATCAAAATGTGGCCAACTTAGGCAGGTGGCCAACTTATAGAAATTATGTTTCGAAACCCCTGTTTTTTTCATAATACATACTAGTACGCACCTATGAATGAAATAAATAGAAAATACGTTATTTGGAGAAGATGGAACTTTTCGAAACTTCACAGAAAAATAGCGGGATCATTTTTGTTGCAGCTTGTTTGTAATGTTCTTGAAATAAGATTTTTTTTTTAAATGAGAATACTTCAAGTGTGAATCTACGAAATCTTAAACAAACGAGAGATCAAATCAATTGAATCTTCACATTTCACTATTTTATGTTATCCCACGTTGACTTATCATAGGCCTGCAGCCATGACGGAGTAGGGGATGATTTACTGGTACTGGCCGTTGATGTTTGAGTGGGGCTTCTGCTGGCTAAGTAGCTTACTGAGTCGATGTTATTTGATCTCTAATCTTCAAACGATATCTGTCTGAAAATTGTAATTTACCGCTCTGCGTGAATGTCAGTGGCCAACTTCGGCAGGTTGGAATGTGTGAAAATCTTGTAAAAAGGTGGCCAAGATACAAGATAGACAGGTGGCCAACTTATCGAAGAAAGATCCTATTAAAGTCAATGCAAATTTTCCGGTTCCGTAAAAACCAGTCCAACTTAGACAGGTGGCCAGGTTACAAAGGTGGCCAACTTCACAGGTTTTACTGTATATAATTATTGTAGATAGAAAATAGTGAGGAATAGGGTTAAAAATTGCTGGTATAAAATATAAATAATTCGAAATTCTTTAAATGATTCAGGGCAGTACTACAAACTAGATGTGAATTTGATCTTAGGTATTTCCACTTGGTTTGGATTAAAAACACAGGCACACAAAATAGTGTGCGGAGCAAAAAAAAGCGACCCATATAGCATTGTAGTATTGGTCCAACATAGTCAAAATCTGCATAGATTGGAATGTTCTGCTTACCATCTTTTTTTATTCGAGTTTGAATTTTTAGTTTAGGTCAAAGTATCCCAAGTAGGCCACCATAAATCAAAAGACGTTTTTTTTTTGCTGAAAAATGAACATTTTTATAGCCCTTGTGTTCGAAAAGATTTTCTCAGATTTTGGTCGCAAGAAAATTTTGTTTGCAATAGTTATTAACAATGGAAATTTAATGTTACAACATGATCAACATTTTTTTCGTGAACGGCTAAACGAATTTTGAGGATTCTTATGCTGAACTTTTTGTTTAAAGACGTATATTCCAGAAATCTTTTTTCCGAATATAAAAATATTGAATTTGTTAAAAAATATCAATTCTTTATAAACAAATTGAAATTTTTTGTTTGAAAATTTTTGTTTCAAAACGTACATTCCAGAAATATTTCTTCCGAATATGAACACTGAATTTGTAAAAAAATATCAATTTTTTATAAACGAATTGAACTTAACTTAAAAAGATAGTAATTACTATTCTTTTGAATAAACTGACGCACAACTTGCTGTGAGCGTTCACGCGTCGCACTTAAAAATTTACATCAAATGAAATAATATAAAATACTTAGTATTTCTTCTCGCATTTCTCTCCTGAAAAATGTAGAATAATGTGCTATAGAAAATTTCATTAAAAAAAAAGAAAAGTATAGTTTTTTATAAACAATTGGTAATTTTTTAAACAAATTCAATGAATTATATTCAGAAGGAAGATTTCTGGAATTGACGTTTTTAAACAAAAATTTCAACGTATGTAAGTAATGAGAAAAACACTTAAAGAAAAACATGTACATGCAGGATTTAAAGTTTGTTGGTAAAAAAGTCACTGAGTCATAATGATTAGTTGTTGAGCACCAAATAACATATAATTTCTTAAAACAGAGTCAAAGTTTTGCCTTCTAGCAAAGGCTACATAAGTTTTACAATTAATTTAAAAGAATACGGGTAAGTGGTACCGACTCGAACTTCGTAACTTTCGACACTGACCCTGACCACCTCAATTCGTCCGGTGAGGAGAGAAGATAACAGGGCAGACAAGGCAAGGTTGATACCTATGTGAACGCAAGAGAGAGAAAATAACACTCACGCAGCACACAGTCATACAAGACGAACACAATAGAGAAAACCGACATGAATTATTCGGAACATCCCCCCCCCCCTTTTTCGGTGATTAAAAACGAAAAATGACACTCATTATATCCACACACAAAAAAAAAGTTCACGTGGTAGGTTGCGCCTCCGAAGGGTGAACCGACAAGACACACAACTTTACAATGGGTCTATCTAGAGTCCCATTAGTAGTCCGCAGAGTGACGGATCTGACATAACCTTCAGCGTCCGGACGTATAGCAATGACCTGACCTGGAGCCAGATGTTGGAGGCAGATTTTCATGCAAGATGAGCACGAGATCATCAGTCTTGATTGGAGGCATAGGCTTCTGCCACTTCGGAAGAGTTTGCAGTTCTTGCAGGTATTCAGAGGACCATCTAGTCCAGAAATCTTCATACATCTGTCTGGTAAGCTGCCAGCGTTGGAGTCTATTTTGCTTAAGATCTATGAGAGATGGTTCTGGAACTGTTAATATTGGAGAACCGATCAAGAAATGACTCGGTGTCAACGGTACCAGATCACTCGGATCATCACTCTGAGCTTGTAGTGGACGTGAGTTCAGGCAAGCTTCCACCTGTGTGAGGAAAGTTGTCATTTCCTCAAAAGTCAGAGTAGTATCCCCCACCACTGGACGAAGATGATGTTTCACAGAACGGACAGCTGCTTCCCAAAGTCCTCCGAAGTGTGGGGGGGCTGGAGGGTTGAAACGCCACGTAGTTCCATTGTCAGCGAGATAACGGCTAATGGTCGCAGAGACAGCTGAGGCCTCATCAAAAAGTGTACGGAGCTGTTTATCGGCCCCCACAAAATTAGTACTGCAGTCGCTGTAGAGAAAGGTGCTTATCCCACGTCGAGAAGTAAATCGTTTGTAAGCCGCTATAAAGCCATCAGCGGTGTAGTCCGAGGACGCCTCCAAATGGACTGCTCTCGTAGCAAAACAAACAAAAACTACAATGTAGCCCTTGTACGACTTGTGGTCTCGACCTTTTGTAGATAAACGTTTATTTTTTAGCCTGCTGGCCTTAAAAAATTGACTTGCTTACACTTCCATTTTTTACAGAATTTTCTTACAACTAACGCTTAAAACTAACATCCTTCCACACCTTATATCTAACGCCGCTCGCTCTTATCGCATTGCCTTCGTCGCTTCGCCTCGCCTCGCTCGCATGTCCCTACTTTCTTGCTTGCCTCGCATTACCAAACTCTGCCTCCGTGACTAATACCTAATACTTATCTACTATTTACAATATTTACAATTACTTATATTTACTTCCTCCTCTATTTACAATCTTTCCTTCTCCATTCCTCTTCCTCCTTCCTTCTCAGACCGCTTATAGCAAAGGGTCTAGACGGTCGAGTAACTCTATGAGTAGGCAGTTGACCCATAAGTTGAGTGTAGGTGGCTGCACGATGTCGAGCGCAAGTAACGCAACGACTCAAGACCTTCTTTACAACACAACGTCATGTGATGATCCAATACTGTCTCCGTAAATAAGACAACGTAACTTGGGGTCCTCCATGTAACACGGCTTGATGCCCTTTTCGCACAATGAGTGTGATGAGCATAGAATCTTTGGGTAAAATATAAGTACTTCGTTCGTCGAAGTCCAAAACAGCATGTTTCAAACGACCTCCCAGTCGCAGTAAGCCGTCAGAGTCCAAAAACGGCAGCAAACGAAGTAATGGGATTTTTGTAGTACCTGGGAGTTGTTTGCGCAGCAACTTAAGGTCTTCCAAGAAGTGTCGGCGTTGTTCATACCCAATCAGATGGCATCGAGCACGTTTCAAAACGTCCGGGTTAAGCCTACATGGAGAAAAGTCAATGGATTTCTTTTGCAACCGGTCGATAAATCTTAAACAGAGAGCAGTAATGCGAAGTAGTTTCGTAAAGGTCGAGTATCGATTCAGCAGGGACCACGGTGGATCAAGTTCACCCGTTGCAGCATGGACAACGGTCCTTTCCTCTCTGTTGATGCTCGGATCTATCGAGCTCGTAGAAGATGGCCAAAAAGTGAGTGGTTGTGATAACCAAGGTGGTCCAGCCCACCAGAGAGGATGGCTCTCCAAAAGTAAAGGAGTAATTCCTTGAGACGCACAATCAGCTGGATTATCAGTCCCTGGATCATTATGCCAGTTAGCGCCAGGCAAAAGAGTCTGCATTTCCGAGACCAGATTCGAAATATATGTCATCCACCGCAGAGGATAGCTTCGGATCCAATCGAGAGTATTTGCCGTGTCGGACCATAGATGACTCGGCACCGTAGTGGGTAGATTCAAGACCGAGCGAACATGAACTACCAGCCGAACAAGTAGAACAGCTGCACAAAGTTCTAAACGAGGCAAAGATGTCTCCTTAAGGCGAGCAACCTTAGTCTTGGCTATAACGAGCGAGACTCGTATCTTATCTGAAGGAGTTAAGATCCTTAGATAGACATACCGCACCGATAGCCTTTTCCGACGCATCTCCAAAGCCGTGAAGTTCGCAGCCAGACACGTCCGAAGAACATCCCAACCAACGAGGGACGCTGAGTGATGACAGTTCAGGAAGCTCGTTCCTGTACTTCCCCCACGTAGCAATATGATCAGTAGGCTTTTTTTTTGTCGGTGTCCCAGTCTCCTCAGGAAGTTAAATCTGAAACTTAAAACAGTCCGAAACAGGTTGCCAAAGAATTCCGAGAGCCCTGTGAGTTGGTTCTTGAGTAAATTCATAAGAAGATGCCTTTTCTTTGTAATTTTCCGGGACTCGTTGTAGAATATCCTCGCAGTTCGACAACCATTTCTTCAAGATGAAACCGCCCGCCTTGAGCAGCAGAGTCACTTGGCGGCGTTTCTCTATGGATGTAGCGATGTCGTAGGCTCCGGAAAGTACATCGTCCACATAAATTTCGTTCTTCAGAATATCCGTGGCCAAAGAAAAGTTGATTTCTTCGTCCTCTGTCAGTTGATGTAAAGTACGGATCGCCAAGTAAGGAGAGGAAGCAAATCCGAAAGGTACGGTGTTCAGACAGTATGTCTGGAGTTCGTCGTCAGAATTTGACCTCCAAAGTATCTTCTGGTAGGTGCGGTCTTCAGGATGGATCCAAATACGTCGGAACATCTTCTCAATATCCGCTGTGATTTCTGTGATCGGGTAGGATCTGCAACGAAGTATTACGTCTGGAAGTTCTGTTTGAAGTTTCGGCCCCGAGTGCAGTAGCTCATTCAGAGAAATACCCAAATCAGTTCGCTGAGAAGCATGGAAAACCGGTCTCAATTTTGTAGTAGAATTGGCTTCCGTGATGACGCAGTGGTGCGGTAAAAAATAACCCTGAGTAGCTTGTAGCTAATCAGGATTACTAACTAAAAAGGTCCTTAAAGTCTCGAACGAAGGATTAGTAGGAAGTGATCCCGTTTTTTCTTCCGAAGCCTTGCGGGAGGAGCGGTCTGAACGGTTCACTGTCATGTACACCAGAATATCATCCCAGTATTTCGTTGGTCTGTTCATAGAGGTAAGTCCACCAATCACTTCACAAGTGTCATTTAAGAGCGTAGTGACAGGTTCTATCCCGAAAAGTTTCCCCGAATACGCGTTGATGAGGGCCCGTTCACTATCGTAGCGATCCATAAGTGTTGTCCATGCTCGCTCCAGGTTATCCCCAGTGATACTTATATTGACTAACAGCTGAGCAGGCTCATCTGTCAAACTTGCCTTCAAGTAATGCAGATTCTGGACTGACGGTAAAGTAGCGTCATCCTTTACTATCGAACAAAACATATCCCGGAAAGCAGGCCATGCAGTGAAATCACCGGAAAACTTGGGTAATTCCAGTTGTGGAAACATCTTTTTCACTTGTGTTAAAGGAGCATCATTGGTAGCGGGGGGTGTACCCTTGGAAGAGGAAGAAGCACCAAGTGCGTCCAACTCGTCCTGTATATACACCTTCGCAAAAACATATTTTTCTTCTCCTTTAGTAAACAAATCTTGCGCAAAATATGGATCGGTTGAATTGTCCTCACGCACAATGCATTGCAGATGAGTTCGTAAATCCCATACTGCTGAGCAATACAGTCCTTAACGCTCATTTTGATATGGCACTACAGTCAACAAACGTAAAAACAACAGAAAAATCGAATAAAATCGATACACTTCAAAAGTTGAACAAAAGATAAAATGTTAAAAATCGAATAAAATCGAAACACGTTAAAAAAGTCAAAAACTCTAAAAAAAAACACAATCCTGTCAGTATGACAGCGAAACACTACACAGTATAAATGCACAAAAGGATTGTTACGATGAGTGCTGCAAAGTATCAGCTGTTTTAAAGTCTTCAAAAGTTAAAAAACAATCGAAAAAAAACTATACACTTTCACAGTTTCATCAAAAAATACAAGTGAAAATTCAAATAAAGTCGAAACACGTTAAAAAGTAAAAAAACTCAAAGAAAAACACAACCCTGTCAGTATGGCAGCGGAGCACTACACTGTTTTAGAATGAAGGTGTCAAATATTACGAAGCACAGCGCTGCAAGGTGTAAGCTGTTCAAAAGTCTTCAAACACTTATCAAACGTAGAGTAGGAAAAGTACATGCTATCGCAAAACTGTCATTCTGTGAAGCGGCTTGTGGGCAGTGATGGTCTGCCGATCAACACCAAGCATTGCGCACGCACCGGCGTAGGGATACACATCGTACGAGCAAGTGTAACGAGGCACCTGTTGACCGGAGCGCGGGACGTCTTCTCGTGACGTCAGGTATCGATCGCCGAGAATTGCCTTCACGACTCTATCACCGTGCGATTTCGCAACAAGACGTTCGAAATCCGCCACATTTACCCTTTCACAGAACCGCCTTTGCGATGCACCTTTAGAGCACCTCACATTAGTCACTTTAATCCTGCAAAGAACACTGTAATCGACCAGCTGAAGCTCTCATCCGGCTTTCGAAGGACCAATAATGATGAGAAAAGCACTTAAAGAAAAACATGTACATGTAGGATTTAAAGTTTGTTAAAAAAATAAGCTACATAAGTTTTACAATTAATTTAAAAGAATACGGGTAAGAGGTACCAACTCGAACTGCGTAACTTTCGACACTGACCCTGACCACCTCAATTCGTCCGGTGAGAAGAGAAGATAACAGGGCAGACAAGGCAAGGTTGATACCTATGTGAACGCAAGAGAGAGAAAATAACACTCACGCAGCACACAGTCATACAATACGAACACAATAGAGAAAACCGACATGAATTATTCGGAACAGTAAGAATCGTCAAAATCCGTTTAGCCTCTTTTCAAACACAAGGGCAATTGAAAAATTCATTTTACAGCCCAAAAAACGACTTTAGATTTATGGTGGCCTACTTGCGATAATTTGACCTAAAATAAAAATTCAAACTAGCATTAAAAAAAACTAGTAAGCAGAAAATTCCAATCAATGCAGATTTTGACTATGTTAGATCAATAATACAATGCTATATCTAGGTCGTTTTGGCTCCGCACACTTTTTTTGTGTGCTTATTCAATGAGCACCTTGCTTCCTCATTATGAATAATAAGCAAATATATTTGCTTTCTTATAGAAGAAGCATTAATGCTTTTTTTAAATACCCAACATTAATAATATAAATATTTGAAAATAAAATTAAAATACTTTTCAAATGTAATTAATTATGAAATTTTGAAAAACATTTATTTTTATATGAAATCATCCCCTAGCCACCGTAAAAATAGAAAAATAACAATAAGTCAATCAATTCTTTTCGAATCAGGGAATCTTTTCTATTTTCGCATACATTTTGAATTATGTTGAGGTAGTTGTCGTGCGAAAAATCAGGTCTCTGGAAAAAAATGTGACTATGATTTTAAGGATTAAAATGATATTATCAGCCATGTCTTATGAAAGAAAAAACTTTCGTTTTGATGAAAAAGGTTGTAACATTACGAAAAATAATGATCTTAACAATAGTTTTTGTAACTGAACTTTTTCTTACTGTCGCTTCTTACCAATTAAAAAAAAAAGATTGAATGGTAATAATTTAGTCAAGTTTATGTGCGGGCGTGAAGTCCCAATGGAGTCTCCTAGCGCTCAAGCTATAAGCCTATTTTGCCTTAAAATGAACCCCAAAGGTTTTTGGCTTGAGCCTAGCTAATGCCGGGCACTGGCATAATACATGCAGGGATGTTTCATCATCTCTGCCGCATTTCCGGCACTTTGTCGTGGGTTCATACCCCAACTGCTGTCCTTATGTATTTCTTGGGTAAGCCCAGGATTTCCCTGGCTCTGTCCATCCTGTACGTATAGCCCAGGATGGCTTTCACCTGTCGGCAACCCTGTGTTGGTTCCCAGTACTCCTGGTGCTGCGTCAGATTCCGGCTTTAGATGGCCATCCCAATGCAGCAAGACGCTAGTCTCAGTACCGGTTAAGGTCCTATGTATTGACTTGCTGCTCCGCCTTTTACCAACTGATCCACCTTTTTGTTGTCCTTGATCCCTGTGTGAGCAGGTACGCATAGGAGCGCCACGATGTTCCTTTTTCCAAGTTGGTTTAATGCCTTTTTGCATTCCCAAACCAGGTCTGATGTTATGTCTGGTTTCTCAACTGCAGTCGATGTCGCTTGGCTGTTAGAGCGAATTGTAATCTGCCTACCCTACCAGTAGCGTTTCCTTCTAATAACGTCTCAGCACAGCGAAGGACGACCAGGACCTCCGCTTGGCATACGGTGGCATGCCGCCCAACTGAGATCCCTATTCCCCTCCTTCTGGCGTTGTCATGAATTCTTGATCCTGAACCTCCCACTCCCCTGGAGCTATCCGTGTACCAGATTTCCCCTTGAAGGAGCGGGTTACGATTTGTTTCTCACATATCCTAGCTTCGGATACAGACGTGAAAAGTCTTGGTAAAGTTGAAGCGTTCTATGATTTTATCTTGCCTCATTTCTAGAATTGGCAGTGTTTGATGTCTCTCTTCACAGAGCATACATCCTATCGCTGCTGTGGACGTAATTCTCATTTCTCTCATAACACCCTTAAACGCTAGCGATTGCAATCGTACATAAGCCTTGGTTTAAGGAAAGCGGAGCAGAGCCATGCAAGCCTTTTGGACCCTAGACCCCACGTCAAACCGAAGGCTCTTCGGCACATCCAAAATGTCATGACAAACTTCCTGCATTGGGTTTCTAGATGCTTCGCCCAGTTTAGTTTGCTATGTAGGATTACCCCCCAGATATTTAACCGAGTCTGAGGTCGTCAGCCTCCCACCACAAAATGCGAAGGCGTCAACTTTCGACTCATTTTATCTTCTCGTGAAAATGACCAGACTGGTCATCTACGAATTCACCGAGAGCCCTGAGCTGTAACACCAGAGCTCTACCGTGCACAGCGCCGATCTTGTAAGACCCATCAACGTCTCTAGATGACCCTCCCTGACTAGGATTACAAAGTTTTTCACGTATCCCTGGGTATAATACTCTACCTCATTTAGCCTACGAAGGAGGCCGTCCACTATAATGCACCACAGGAGGGGTGACAGGACACCCCCTGTGGGCATCCTCGAGCGCTATTCCCTTGACTAGGCCTTCGCCCTATTTTCGAGTCGTCTCCGGCGTAGCATGCCTCCAAGAAGGTGCCCACAGCCTATCCTTCCTGTTCCAGCTGTTGCTGCAATTTTGCCACGACAGCATGGTGCGCAGTTTCTACCAAGCAGCCTGCCTGAAAGGCGTGCTAGCCTTCCGCTTCTCGGTGGTTTGAGTTTGCTGAAAACCCGGGAAGTTGACTTCCATCAGGTGATTCAGCGTTACTCCTTCGTCATCGGTAAACTTACCGTCATCGAGCCTTATGAGCCCGAGGCGAGCTTCCGGATTTTTCGCCAGGATCTTGTGGAGCCTCGCTGTTTCCGGAATGTTCTTTCATTCCTCGCAGAAGCCCCTCCAATCTTCTTGTTAATAAATTTTGATATTTTTATTGTATTCACGCGGGGTCGTCTTATAGACGTCCCAGTCTGAAGGCAACTTAGTTCTTATTGCCCTGTTACATAACGTTCTAGTCTTGCTGTAAAAATGTACATGTGGGGCAATTGTTCTCATATGATGTAGTTAGAGCCCATCGCAGAAAATTTGCGGCCTGCTCTAACTTATCTATTTTACCGTAGCTTGTTAGGGATTCCACAAGCCAGTCTTAGAGTTTCTCTTTATATGAGTCCCAAAGTTTATTCCTGGGGTTTCTAATCTTTGAAGCCGCCGGTTTTCCTATGGCTAACCGGAACAAGACACATATATTTGTGGTTCGAGAGAGTCACTTTCATCGGAGACTCACCAGCCCTCTATCTTGGTCTCCAGTACTTGAGCATAGAGACAAATCGAGAACCTCACTCCTGTGTTTAATCTAGAATGTAGGAGTATCACCCCGATTTTGAATCTCCAGCTGAGTGCCCGCTAGATATTTATTTAAATCTCTTCCTCCGCCATTGATGATTGCGCTCCCTCATACTGTATAGTGGGAGTTTGCATCACAGCCCAAAAGTAGAGGAATTCTGTTATCCTCGTAGTGCTGAATTTGAGCCTCCACCTCTCTAGGAGGCGAGGGCCCCCCAGCATCGCCCAGGAAATAAGCCGAGGCGATGAATACAAACTTTTTTCGTTTTCCTTCCTGAGCCTCACCTCAATTACGGTGAGGTTACTGGAGCGGAGCTAGGTACCAAAATCGCATCCACACTTTTGACGGCTATGCATGTCCTTGGTGCTTTTTCGCGCGGCCCCTTATATATGGAGCCGGGGCTCTTGGCTTACGGCAAGCTCTGTTTACACCACTGACATACGCCGAGCTAGAACCGCCGAAGCGCCTTTTCTGCGATGAAAATTAATCTGCAACAATCAGAATACAACCTCTCCCTTTCGGACTGGCTCTCTGCCTGTTGAAATACACCTTCCAAGAATCTGTTCGTAGACTGGGGTTTTGGAAGCTAAGCCGCCTCAGAACAGTCAACGAATCCCCGGGGGCGCCGGAAATGAGTACGGACGCTTTGCGGTACCTTTGGAGACACTCTCTTCCGTTTATTTCCAGGTTTAGATCCTCTTTGAGTCTAAACGCTGAAGTTCTCTCCACTAGTCAGTCTCGCACCAGATGTCTGTGGTCTCCACTACGACGGCCCCCGACCTGATGAAGATATTGCTGAATCTGGGGGCCCGCCCTTCGCGGGCTATCGCGTCAAGCACTTTAGAAATTTCCTTCCTCATCTTGTTCAACTCTTCGGAAGATAGACAGGCTTTAGGAAAACCCGACCCAGTGACAACTTTCACCAGGGCGTTGTTAGCCATCTACGTGAAAGTGAGGTCTTGTGTTTCCAGAGAGAACGGTTCAATTGAAAAGAGTAACACTGGCGAACGTTACCCTTTTCAACTGAACCGTTTGACGAAAAAAATGTAAGACATCGTATTCTGGGCATGGGCGAAGATCAGTTCAGCACGACAACGCTGGGCCACATAGAAGTTCCGTGGTCCGTCAAACCATAAAAGAATTGAAATGAGAAATTTTGCTGCATCCAGCTTACACTTCAGACATTGCCCCGTCAGATTACTACCTTTTTCGCTCGTTACAAAATAGCTTAGCTGAGCACCATATAAAAATAGAAGCTGAAGTGGGAAAAATGGTGGATGATTTTATAGCGTGAAAAGATCAAGCCTTCTTTCGCTATGGAACCCATCAATTGCCTGAGCGTTCAGGAATAGTAGTAGAAGCCAGTGACCACTATATTAATTAATACTTGCATTTTGTTAGATTTTTATAAATAAAATAAAAGTTGCTTAAAATGGGTAGAACTTATTTGTACACCTAATATA
>CAKNYM010049177.1:12388-23078 GCA_932195095.1 Andricus curvator
GAGAAGATATGGCAGGAGGAGACCTGGACCTGGCACGAAGAGAAGATTCGGCAGGAGGATTAGACAGGACTGGAGAACTCTGCGATTGAGGTCTGGCAGGAGAAGACCGTTCAGGAAAATGAGAAGGTCTGCCACGAGGAACACCAGGGATAGGAGCGCCATTGGGTAAACATTCAAACAGTGAACCTAACTCTGCAACAAGAAATAGGGGATTCAATTTTGAAAAAAGGTTAAAAAACAAGAAGCACAAAGATACTTCAAACGAGAGAAAGATGTTTCCAAAAATCAGTGTAATCGGCTGACTGGAGACAGTGGCACAACAAAGGAAAAATGTAATTATTTCGTTGAAAATTCAACTCTTTTCTTGATAATGCGTCTGCTTGGTTTGAAAATTCATCGCAATTAATGCAATTAAATTTAATCTCTTTGGTTGACAATTTAACTATTTTGTTGAAAATTCGATTTTCCTTTTTTATAGAAAATTAATCTTTTTGATTGAAAATTTAACTACGTACGTAGTTTAAGGTTGGACTGCTTTGTCAGAAATTTCTTCTTTTCGTTAAAAGTTCATCATTTTAGATGAAAAGTTACTTCTTTGGTTGCAAATTCGTCTTTTCCGGTTTAAAATTAATTTTGGTAACTATAAATTGACTAATCCCATTTTCGGTGAACACAAAAAAACTTGCACATATGGTACGAATTCTGTATCACTTTCCGCATGCCATTTTTTTAACACGCACATTATGGACTTTCCAGATTAAATTCAGATTAAATTTGTATTCATTTTTCAGAAACGCAAATAAAGCTTGCAGGAAAATAGAAATTGGAATAGAATGTAGATTCAATCTTACAAAGTTTCATTTGCGTGCAGCGTACAAAATTTACATAAAACTATATATATTAGATTATTATATTCACCAATAGAATTGAGAAGAACCGCCAAAAACAGGATGAGAGTAGAGAAAAGCATCATGTTTTCTAATTAGAGAAAAAGCTATTCAATATATCAATGAAGATTTCGATGATCAATTTAACTAAGGAATATTCTGGTTCTTCACTAGATTATGTAGTATAACTTATATTTAAAGAATATTTACCATCCCAAAATTCTTTTCATGTATCTTATATTCCTTATCTATCATATTATAGGCGTCAAGCTTGTTTTTATCAGATATTGACATTTCATTTGAGACAGTTACAGGGAAAAAATGGACTTAGTAGATTCGTTTAAACTGATATCATATAGTTATTTTTATATGGATTATTTTAAATTCAAGATCATTTCCCGGCTTTGTCCCAGTCATATGTTCATTTTTTCCGGTAAATTGGAAAGTTTAAAAGAACCTTGCGAACCTTTTCATTTTCCTGAAAGGTCTTCTCCTGCCAGACCCCATTCTCTGGGTTCTACGGTCAGGTCTACTTCTCTTGCCAAATCATGTATCCGTGCCAGGTCCAGCCCAAAATTTTTTTCAGTATTAAAATTATTTTCCAAAATTCCAGTTTTATATGAAAAATTTACTGCTTCAAGTGAGAATTGTAATTCTTTTGGAAAATTCCAAAATATGTTAAAAAATTTAAAAGATGAATAGAATCCTTTCCCATTTTTGATTAAATGTTTTAGAAATTAGGTTGAAGGCTTTATTAATATAATAATTCATCTTAATATTACATCATTATTAAATTCCAAAAATTGAAAAGTGTTCGTCAGATTTCAAGAATGATAAACCCATCGCTTGAATCTGATAGAGATTCATCATTATCATTATTTAATTTGATATCTGAAGGACAACAAGGGGTTTAAACTCTAAATATGGGCCAAGTTTACAATGAGCGTATTACTGTTGCTAAGGCAGATTTCGAAACTGTAGAGGAAAATAACAAACAGTTTGCGTATCTTTACAATAAAACTGTACTGACGTCAAAGTTTGATTGAAGAGTCATCATTTTAGTTGAAGCTGTATCCCTTTGTTTGAACATTGAACTATATTATTTTAGAAGATGTTGAATTTTGTTGGTATGCTGGTCCACTTCCAATCCTTCGAAAAAAACCATCTGTATAGTTAATTTGTTCCATTGCTGTATCTTCCACCATCCGTGATTTTTGATTAGCTGATGTCAATCGATGTTGACAATGATGGAACAAACCGACTATGAACCAGTATACCAAAAAAATTCGACATCTTCTGAATTAATTCTTTCCTGATCAATATTAATTACATCAGCTAATCGTACAACACGGTTGGAAGAAAGTACAGCAATAGTACAAATCAACAATGGACCAGTATATCAACAAATTCAACACCTTCTGAATTAATGCTTTCCTGGTAAATAATGATTAACATCAGCTAATCATACAACATGGTTGGAAGACGGTACAACAATAATACAATTTAACTGTACAGATCGACCAGTATACTAACAAAATGCAACATCTTCTCAATTAATTCTTACTTGGTCAACACCAATTAATATCAGCTAATTAATCATTCAACGTGGTTCGAAGAATATACAACAATGGAACAAACCAACCATGGAAAAGTATACCAACCAAAATTCAACATTCTTTAAATTATTTCCAACCTAGTCAATAATTATTAACATCAGCTTATCATTCAACATGGTTGGAAGAAGGTACGAAAATGGAGCAAACCAAGTATGGACCAGGATACAACAAAATTCAACAGCTTCTAAACTAATTCTCACCTCGTCAATATTAATTAGCATCAGCTAATCATGCCACACGGTTGGTAGAAGATACAGCAATGAATCAAACCAACTATGGACCAGTATAGCAACAAAATTCAACATCCTTCAAGTCAATTCCCACCTAATCAATATCAATTACCATCAGCTAATCATACAACATGGTGTGAAGAAGGTACAACAATGGTACAATGCAACTATACAGATCGACCAGTATACCAAAAAATGCAACATCACTTCAATTAATTCTTCCTTGGGCAACATGAACTAACATCAGCTAATTAATCATACAAAACTGTTGGAAGATGATACAATAATAGAACAAACCAACTATGGACCAGTGAATTAACAAAATTCAACATTCTTTGAATTTATACCTTAACATGCACAGAGGGCTACTAATTAATTAATCACTCAATTTTAATTACTACGCAATAATCTTATCACCAATCTGATACTTACTCTGAGGTCGACTCTGCTTATTTATTTATTCGATTTAGTTCATAGATTAAATTTTAAGATTAATCAAGTATACTGCCGATCAGTCCTTGCACAAATTTGTAATGACCTTGTATATCCTGTTCCTCAGAGGGCTATTTAGCCCTAGGGACTTTTTTGAATGAATACAAATACAAATACAAATTAATTCCCACCTAGTGAGTATTAATTAACATCAGCTAATCATACAACACAGTTAGAAGATACAACAATGAAGCAAACGAACTATGGACCAGTATACCGACCAAATTAACTCTCTTCTGAATTAATTATTCCCTGCTCAATAATAATTAACATCAGTTAATCATACAACACGTTTGACAGAAGATACATTAGTGGAACAAACCAAATATGGACCAGTATACCAACAAAATTCAACATACTCTAAATTAATTCTTACCTGATCCATATTAATTAACATTAGCTGAACACAAAACACGATTTGAAGAAGGAACGACAATGGTAAAAACCAACTATACAGATCGAACAGTATACAAACAAAATCCAAAATCTCCTTAATTAATTCTTACTTGGTCAACATCAATTAGCATCAGCTAATTATCCATAAAACACGGTTGGAAGAATATACAATAATGGAACAAATCAACTATGGACCAGTATACCAACAAAATTCAACATTCTTCGAATTAATTCCCACCTAGTCAATATTAATTAACATCAGTTAATCATACAACTCGGTTAGAAGAAGATACAACAATGGAGCAAACAAACTATGGACCATTATACCAACAAAATGCACTCTCTTCCAAATTAATTCTTCCCTGGTCAATAATAATTAACATCAGCTAATCATACAACATGTTTGACAGAAGATACAACAATGGAGCAAACCAACTATGGACCAGTATACCAAAAAAATTCAACATCATCTAAAATAATTCATACCTGGTCAATATTAATTAACATCTGCTAACCACAACACACGATTGGAAGAAGGTACAACAATGGTAAAAACCAAATATACAAATCGAACAGTATACAAACAAAATCCAAAATCTCCTAAATTAATTCTTACTTGGTGAACATCAATTAACATCAGCTAATTATCCATAAAACGGTTGAAAGAAAATAGAATAATAGAACAAAACAACTATGGACCAGTATACCAACAAAATTCAACATCTTCTAAATTAATTCTTCCCTGGTCAATATTAATTAACATCAGTTAATTATACAACACGGTTCGAAGAAGGTACAGCAATGGTACAAACTAACTACATTGATGGACCAGTATACCAACAAAATCCAACATATCCTCAATTAATTCTTGCGTGGTGAACATCAATCAACATGAGCTAATTATTCAAACAACACTGTTGGAAGAAGATACAACAATAGAATGAATCAACTATGGACCAGTATACCAACAAAAACTAACACATCTTCAATTAAATCTTGCTTGGTCACCATAAATTAACATTAGCTAATTAATCATACAACACAGTTGGATGAAGATACAACAATGAAACAAACCAACATCAGCAACTTGAACTATTTTGTTGAAAATTAATTGTTTTAGCTGATAATCTCATCGAAAATTTATGTGTTTCAGATGAAAAATCGGCTATTTTGATTGAAAAATATTATCAACAATATTATGTATTAGATTCCGATGATTAAGTAATACTTGTTTCTCGAGAGTTGCACAGTGGTCAAAACCCAGTATTTGCTGATCATAATCCTCTATACAGGTTTCATTTCTTGACGGATTTTCAAGTTTGTTTGAAAAATCTCAACCTTATATAATTCCTCAAAACTTGGCTAGCTTGCATCTCTTATTTTTTTCATTTGTGCAATAATATTTAAACAAATAATAAGTTAGCATTTTTGAAATATGATTTTTCATCTTGAAAAAATGCTCAAATAAACTCACTATTGGTCAGTATAATTGCATCTGTACTCGTATAACATATAGGAACCTAATCTTCTTGGTTGAAAAGTCATGTTTTTGGTTGAAAATTCAACTAATTGTTGAAAAATTAATCTAGTTTGTAGAAAATTCAACTATATCTTTAAAAAAAATTTATTTTTTAGCTAAAAATTGATTTTTTTAACTGAAAATGTATTATTTTTAGTTGAAAATTCGACTATTTGGTAGAAAATTTATATATTCCGTTGAAAATTCGACATTTTTTAAAGAAAATTAATCTCCGTGTTTAAATATTCATACTTTTGTTTGAAAATTGAACAGCTTTTTTTTAGTTAAGAACAATGCAACAAGATTATCATAAGAACTTTTTACACTTTTTTGGAAAATCAGAAATTGAAATTTTGATCGCACAAACCATAATGAAAAATCAGAAATTCCTTTTTGCGGTCAAAATATGCAAGATACGACCAAAGATGATTCAACAATAATTGTGCACCTAAAAAAGATCTACAAATTTGTTATAAATTGTTTCTTGATTCGACGCGTACTTTTTGTTTTATTCGTAAAAAACCGCATTAAAAATAAAAAAAAATTAAATTTTTGGAGAAACGACACAAGCTATGAAAAAAATAATTAGATAAAGGTTACTGACTCCAAAAATTTTTTTGAATTTCTCACTTATTTTTTTTCATAGAATGCGTAGTTTCTTTATTAATCGTGAAAAATAACATTGAAAGTAAAAAAAAAATACTTTTTTTAAAAACGACACAAGGTACGAAGAAAAATTAAAAGACAAAATTGTTCACTCAAATGGGATCTACAAAGTTGTTATTAATCATTTTTAGAAAGGTCGAGTAGATTTTCTTTTAATCGTAAAAAATAAGATTAATAATAATAAAAATTAATTTTCAGAGAAAAAACACAAGAGACGAAAATAATGAATAGACAAAAGCTGTTCAACCAAAAAAGATCCACAAATTTGTTATAAACTTTTCTCATAAGAATACATTAGAAATAAATAAATAAACTTTTTAGAAAAAAGACCCAAGTTACAATAACGCGATGAGAATGTGCCTGCGCGGCGGGCATATTTAAAAAATTTAAAAAGCAACTATTTGGTTGAAAATTAATTTGTTTTGGTTGCTGATTCAACTATTTTGATGCAAATTCAATTATTTGGTTGAAAATAAAACTATTTTTTTGGTCAAAGTTAAATTTATTTCAATTAAAACTAAGACCATTTGTCTGCAAATTTAATTATTAGTTCAGCAATTCAACTCTTTTGTTGAAAGTAAGTTATTCTGTTGATAATTCAAGTATTTTGCTAAAAAGTCATCTTTTTTGATGAAATAAAGACATTTTAGTTTCGAATTGTTTATTCCGATTCTAAAAGATTCGATGTTAAAAATGTTACAAGATTAAATTGCTGGTTGTGGACGAAAGTCGTCAACTATTGTTGTTTGAAAATGCGCACTGATTGGGTGCGTTCTGCCCAAGAGAGACTCGTCTCTTTCTTCTCTGGTCATCTCTTTAATCACGCCGCTGTTCATGTTAATTTTAGCCCGTTTTTGACCGGCAGTAAATATTCCACGAAGAACTGTATTATTTCGCTCTATTATTGCAAAGACTTCACCATCGGACGTTGATATTACAGTTTGTTCTCCGGTTGGCATGCGCTCAAGAATCTGACGTTTTCCTCTCAGTTTAATTGGTGCATCGCGAGGGAAAGTGTATCTTCGAATTTCGAATCGCCGGGATGGATTCACGTGGGGAATAAGCCGAACACATCTAAATTCTTCAATTTTAAGTTCACGCAGAGGTGAAAAAGAAAAACTGCCAGGAGGAGTTCTGGACGTGGCATGAAGAGAAGATATGGCAGGAGGAGACCTGGACCTGCCACGAAGAGAAGATTCGGCAGGTGGAGACATGACTGGAGAACGCTGCGATTGAGGTATGGCAGGAGGAGACCTTTCAGGAGATGTAGAAGGACTGCCACGAGGAACACCAGGGATAGGAGCGCCATTGGGTAAACATTCAAACAGTGAAGTTAACTCTGCAACAAGAAATAGGGAATCAATTTAGAAAAAAGCGTAAAAAACAAAAGGCACATATATACTTCCAGCGAGAGAAATATCTTTACAAAAATCAGTGTAATCGGCTGATTAGAGGCAGTGGCACAACAAAGTGAAAAAAGAGACCTTTTACTAATTTTTTGCTCAAATGCGAACTGAATCAATACTAATGTTTACTTATATATTTTTTATAGAGAATTAAACTTTTTGGTTTAGAACTTTTATGTTTTGCATGAAAATTTAATTATTTCGTTGAAAATTCAACTAGTTTGGTAGAAGATTCAACAATTCGGTTGAATTTGGTTTTTTCTTGTTAAAAACCTTTTAGTAATGAAAATTCAACTGTTTTCATGAAACTTCGTCTACTTGGTTTGAAAATTCATCTCAATGCAATTGAATCTTATATTTTTTGGTTGAAAATTTAACTTTCTATTTTGAAAATTCATCTAATTTGTTCAAGTTGAACTACTTTATAAAAAAATAACTTTTTTGATTCAAGATTCATCATTTAAGTTGAGCGTCTATCCCTTTGATTGTGAATTCAAATATTTTGTTGAAAATTCGATGTTTTTATTTGGTAGAAAGTTATTCTTTTTTGTTGAAAATATCCCTCCTTCATTTGAAAATTCAACTATTCAGTTAAAAAATTATCCTGTGTAGTTGAAAATTCAACACATTGATTTACATTTTTTGTCATTCTCGTTAAACTCGTTGGTTGCAAATATTTCTTTGTGGTTGAAAATTACTTTTTGAACTGAAAATTTCAACATTCCATTTTTTTAAACTTGATATTCTTCACTTGAAAATTCAACTATTTGGTTAAAAAATTTTGTATTTTGTTCAAAAATCATCTTTTTGGGTTTAAAATTGAATTATTTGGTTGTGAATTCATTTCTTCTTCGTTAAAAATGAATCTCATCAACTGAAAATGCAACTATTCCCTTCTTTGTTAAAGTTTAAAGATTCATAATTAAAGTTAAAAATTCATTACTTTGGTTGAAAATTCATCTCTTTTGTTGAAAATTTGATTTTCTTTTTTTTTATAAAAAATTAATCCTTTCGGTAGAAAACTAACCTTTTTTGTTAAAAATTTAACTAAGTAGTTTAAGGTTGCACTGCTTTGTCAGAAATTAATTCTTTTCATTGATAATTCATAATTTTAGTTGAAAATTTACTTCTTTGTTTAAAAATTCGTCTTTTCAGGTTAAAAATAATTTTGTTAACTAAAAATTGACTAATCCCATTTTCGATGGCTGCATAAAAACGCGCACATATGGTACGAATTCCGTATCACTTTTTGCATCCCATTTCTTTTAGTACACACATTATGGACTTCCCAGATTAAATTTGTATTCAGTTTTCAGAAACGCAAAAAAAGCTTGAAGGAAAATAGATATTGGAATAGAATGTAGATTCAATCTTACAAAAGGTTTATTTGCGTGCAGCTTAAAAAATTTACGTAAAACTCTATATATATAAATGATAGATTATTATATTCACCAATAGAATTGAGGATAACCGCCAAAGACAGGATGAGAGTAGAGAAAATCATCATGTTTCCTAATTAGAGAAAAAGCTATTCAATATGTTAATGAAGATTTCGATGAGCAAGTTAACTAAGGAATATTCTAGTTCTTCACCAGATTATGTAGTATAACTTATATTTGAAGAATATTTACCACCCCAAAATTCTTTTTATGTATCTTATATTCCTTATCTCACATATTATAAGCGCCAAGCTTGTTTCTCTCAGATATTGACTTATCATTAAAGACAGTTACAAGGAAAAAAAGGACTTAGTAGATTCATTTAAACTGATATCATATAGTTATTTATATATGAATTATTTTAAATTCCCGGCTTTCTCCCAGTCATATGTTCATTTTTCATGGTAAATTGGAAAGAGTTCCAAAAAACCTTGCGAACCTTCTCATTTTCCTGAAAGGTCTTCTCCTGCCAGACCCCATTCTCTGGGTTCTACGGTCAGCTCTACTCCTCCTGCCAAATCTTCTATCCATGCCAGGTCCAGCCCAAATTTTCTTCAGATTTTTTTTAGTATCAAAATTATTTTTCAAAATTCCAGTTTGTTTGTGAAAAATTTACTGCTTCAAGTCAGAATTGTAATTCTTTGGGAAACTTACCTATTTCAAGTGAGAATTATGATTCTTTTACAAATTCTCTGTTCCAAATTAGAGTTAAAGTAATAAAATATATGAAAACACTTTAAATTTGGATATTAGCACATTCCAAAAATTGAAAAGTGTTCGTCAGATTTCAAGACTGATAAACCCATCGTTTGAATCTGATAAAGATTCATAATTATCATTATTTAATTTAATATCTGAAAGACAATATTGGGCTTAAACTGTAAATATGGGCTAAGTTTACAATGAGCTTATTACTGTTGCTGAAGCAGATTTCGAAACTGTAAAGGGAAATAACGCAAAGTTTGCGTATCTATACAATAAAACTGTACGGACGTCAAAGTTTGATTGAAGATTTATCATTTCAGTTCAAAATTAATCCCTTTGTTTGAACATTGAACTATTTCATTTTAGAGGATGTTGAATTTTGATGGTATACTGGTCACTTCCAATCCTTTGAAAGGAACCATCTGTATAGTTGATTTGTTCCATTGCTGCATCTTCCTCCACCCGTGTTGTTTGATTAACTGATGTCGATCGATGTTGACAATAATGGAACAAACCAACTATGAACCAGTATACCAACAAAATTCGACATCTTCTGAATCAATTCTTTCCTGGTCAATATTAATTAACATCAGATACTTATACAACACGGTTGAAGAAAGGTACAACAATAGTACACACCAACAATGGACCAGTATATCAACAAATTCAAGATCTTCTAAATTAATTCTTCCCAGGTCAATCTCAATTAAAATCAGCGAATCACACAACACAGTTAGAAGGAGACAGAACCGTGAAGCAAACCAACTATGGACCAGTATACCAACAAAATTCAACATTAGTTCAATTAATTCCTACCTAATCAATATTAATTAACATCAGCTAATCATACAACATGATTGGAAGAAGGTACAACAATGATACAAAGCCACAATACAGATCGACCAGTATACCAACAAAATTCAACATTCTTCCACAACCACACGGTTGGAAGAAGGTACAACAATAGTATAAACCATCTATACAGATCGACCAGTATACCAACAAAATCGAACATTCCTCAAGTTAATTTTCACCTAGTCAATATTGATTAATACCAGCTTATCATACAGCACGATTGAAAAAAGGTACAACAATGGTACCAAGCAACTATAAAGATCGACCAGTATACTAACAAAATCCAACATCTCCTCAATTAATTCTTATTTGGTCAACACCAAATATAATCAGCTAATTAATCATACAACGCGGTTGGAAGAATATAAAACAATGGAACAAACCAACTATGGACTAGTATACCAACAAAATTCAACTTTCTTTAAATTAATTAACATCAGCTAATCATACAACACGGTTGGAAGAAGGTACAACAATGG
>CAKNYM010049177.1:33253-44288 GCA_932195095.1 Andricus curvator
CAGCTAATTATATAATATGGTTGGAAGAATGTACATCAATGGTACAATCCAACTATACAGATCGACCAGTATACCAACAAAATGCAACATCTCCTCAATCAATTCTTATCAGGTCAACACCAATTAACAGCAGCAAATCAAAACAACGCGGTTGGAAGAAGATACAACGGAACAAGCCAACTATGGACCATATATCAAAAAAATTTAACATTCTTTAAATTAATTTTCACCTATTCAATATTTATTAACATCAGCTAATCATACGACACGGCTGAAAGAACATACAGCAATGGAGCAAACCAACTATGGACCAGTATACCTACAAAATTCAACACCTTCTAAATTAATTCTTACCTGGTCAACACCAATTAACATCAGCCAATCAAAGAACATGGTTGGAAGAAGATACAACAATGGAACAAATCAACTATGAACGAGTATACCAACAAAATTCAACATTCATTAAATTAATTCCCCCTTATTTAATATTAATTGACATCAGCTCATCATACAACATGGTTGCAAGAAGCTACAACAATAGAACAAACCAACTATGGACCAGTATACCAACAAAATTCAACATCTTCTAAATCAATTCTTACCTGTTTATCATAAATTAACATCAGCTCATTGAACTATTTTGATGAAAATAATTGTTGGAAAATATTATCAACAATATTATATATCAGATTACGATGATTAAGTAATACTTGGTCTCGAGAGTCACACAGTGGTCAAAACCAAGAATTTACTGTTGGCAATCCTATACAGGTTTCATTTCTTGACGGATGTTCAAGTTTGTTTAAAAAATCTCAACATTATATCATTCCTAAAAACTTGGCTAGCTTGCATTTTTTAATTTTTTCATTCAAATGTGTGTTTTGTCAAATTGCTTATAAAAAAGCTAATCGTTACGTGTTAATGATATATTATATTAAAGTAAGTCTGATAAGCTATTATGATACACATATAATGAAACAAAAAATTTTCCTGCAGAAAAAGGTTTATAATTTTTTATTTTACAACTTAAATTATTTATAACGAACCTAAATGTTAAGCTTTAACAATTCTTTTGTGGTTCAATATGTCTGAGAAAATAGATAAATAATAGACGGTAAAGAAGTTTTTTTGTTAAAGAGAATGAAAATTGTTAATTTGTTCATAAAATTTATTTAAGACACAGAAAATGTACAATAAATAAATGATTTGCCTTTTTTGTATGCTCAGGTTGTAATTAAAGTTGATTCCGAATGTATCTAAGGGTTGAGAGCTCATACAAGAAATTTTTTTTCAAAATTCTATTTTCTGTTAACCATTTTTTTATGGGGGTAAAAAGTAAAAGTTGAAAGTTGAGTTAAGTAAAGGTTGAAAGTTGAACAATTTGGATGATAACATTTTTCTTTCTTGGCTCAAAAGTCTTTATTTGTTGAATATTCGACTTTATGGTTTAACTTTAACTTTAACTTTAACGGCCATACCACGCTGGAAACACCAGTTCCCGTTAGATCACTGAAGTTAAGCAGTGTTGGGCGCGGTTAGTACTTGGATGGGTGACCGTCTGATACTACTGCGTTGCTGTTGGCGGCCGTGGGTGTGGTGAGCCCACACTTGTAGTTATTTACTACAAGTTATCAACCTAGAAACACTACCCGAATCGGGTAGTGTCACGCTTACCCCTAGAGGCTCGCCGAAAGGGAAATAGCTTAATGGTATGGTTGAAGAATTCTTTTTCGTGAAAATTAAATTTGTTACTAAATATTTAACTTTTTTATTTTTAATCGAAAATTAATCTTTCTTAGTTGAAAATTTAACTATTTGTTTGAAAATGCATGTATTTTGTTAAACATTCGTCTGTTCTGTTGGAAAATCAATCTTCTTGGTTGAAAATTCAACTTTTTGGTTAAAAAAAGTTTTATTGCAAATTAATCTGATTTGGTTAGGGATTCAAGTATCTGGTTCAAAATTCAATTTTGTAGTTTGAAAATTGAACTATTTGTTGAAAAATTCGACTATTTTGTTGTAAATTCGTTTTTTTCAGGTTGAAATATAAACTATTATATTTTTTGTTAAGAATTCATCTCTTTGTCACAAATTTCACTCTCTTCTAAAAAATGTATCTTTTTGGTTTCAAAATTCCGTTATTTGTTTGGTTGAAATAAAGAATTAAATTTTAATTTCAAATTGTTTTATTTCGATTCTGAAAGATTCGATGTTGAAAATGTTACAAAATTAAACTGGCCTTTAAATATTTATGATCAGGGTGAAGAAAAAATCAGGGAAAGTAAGGGAATTTCGAAAATGAAGTCTTGCAGTCCCCCTAATATTTCAGTTTTACATTATAAAGACATTTTTTAATAATGTGGTGGACGAAAGTCTTTAACTTGTATTATTCGAAAATTCGCATAGATTAGGCGCTCCCTGCCTAAGGGAGATTCCTCTCTTTCTTCTCTGGTCATCTCTTCAACCTCGCCGCTGTTCATGTTTATTTTTGCCCTTTGTTGGAAGCCATTCCTCGTTGTATACATTCCGTGAAGAATGTTATTATTTCGCTCTACTACTGCAAAGATTTCACCATCAAACGTTGACAAAACATTTTGTATTTCTGTTGGCATTCGCACAAGGGCATTGTATCTTCCTCTCATTAGAATTGGTGCATCGCGAGGAAAAGTGTATCTTCGAATTTCGAATCTCCGGTTTGGATTTTTGTGGGGAATAAGCCGAACGTGTCTAAGTTGTTCAATATTTAGTCCAAATAGCGGTGAAAGGGAAAAACTGCCAGGAGGAGATCTGGACGTGGCATGAAGAGAAGATGTGGCAGGAGGAGATCTGGACGTGGCATGAAGAGAAGATATGGCAGGAGGAGACCTGGACCTGGCACGAAGAGAAGATTCGGCAGGAGGAGGATACTTGACCGGAGAATGCGGAGAATTAGGTCTGGCAGGAGAAGACCTTTCAGGAGAATAAGATCTGGCACGAGAAACACCAGGAATAGGGGCGCCATTGGGTAAACAATCGAATTGCGAACCTAACTCTGCAACAAGAAACAGAGGATTCAATTTAGGAAGAAAGTTCAAAGACATAAACTCAACACAAGGGAAGTATTTCTCTGAAAATCGTCTCACGTAATTTGTCGATGAACCTGTAGGAGTGTACCATATGTGCACGCGCACATATGGTACAAATTGTGTATCAATAGGGATACTTTTCGCATTCAATTTTTTTCAACACACACATTTTATAGATTATAAATATATTTACCAATAGAATTGAGGATAACAACCAAAGACAGGACGAGAGGAGAAGCAATCCTCATCTTTTCTGATTAAAGGAAAAGCTAATTAGCGTATAAATGAAGACTTGGATTAAAAATTTAACGAATGAATATTCTACGTATTCGTTATTTTGTATAGTATATCTTAGGTTCGTTATCTCATAAATGATAAGCGTCAAGTTTCTTCTGGTCAGATATTTACATTTCATTAGAGTTAATTTCAAGGAAAAAATAGAACTAATAAATTATTCAATACTGATATCACAGTTTATATAATCTTTTCTGTCTAAGCGCAATCCGTCGCTTCAAACAGAAAATTTATATAAAAATTCATAAATTATATAATTGTTATTTAGAATTTTTTAATTTTATTTTTTTAGTAAATTTTATTCAGATTCGTCAATATTATGTGAATTTAATTTATTATTATTTATTAATTTATTATTATTATTTATTTATTATTATTATTTATTATTTATTATTATTTATTATTTATTATTATTATCGTGGGTGTGGTGAGCCCACACTTGTAGTTATTTATAACTACAAGAAAAACCTAGAAACACTACCCGAATCGGGTAGTGTCACGCCTACCCTGAAAGGGAAATGGTTTAATGGTATATATATATATATATATATATATATATATATTGCGTCGATCTAACTGAAAAGTTGAAAATAAGTTTAAAAATTCGGATTAAACCGCGACTTTCTAACTCTATTCTAAGAGAAAATTGTTGAAAACAACAATAAATTGTTAAAAAAATTTATGTCAACATCTAGTTGTAAGTATAAAGTAGTATTTTATGTTTTAAAAACAATTTGTACTGAAAATCCCGCAAAAAATCATAATTAGCGCCAAAAACTCGCTAACCCCAATTTTTCACTTATGGGGTGTTTTTGTGACCCTATAAAAAAAAGTATGAAGGTGATATTCAAAAAGTAATCATTGTTTTGTATTCTTCGGCTAATTGTGAAAAGAAATGTTGAGTTTTAACTCAATTCACCAAATATTAACGATTATAAATAAAATTTACGAAAACGTCTGTTTTTCTTATGGGAAATACGTGAAACTTTATGGGGCTTGCGGAATTTCTAAATAAAGTCGATATTAGATTTAGGTCCTGTGGATTTAAGCCTTCCGAGAATTAACGCCGCGCCTCGGGAATGTGTGAAAGGTCCGATCGACTTCAAGCATCGGAGGTTCCACTGCAGCATTTTGTAACCCCAAATTGTCAAGTTTCGATTTGAGAATTTTGAAAACTGTGCTTTTCGTAGACAGTTAATCTAATATGTATGAAAGTAAGTGATTCTCTGTTAAATAGCGTCTTCGTATGTCTGGTTATGAAACTGCGTCAGGCATTATGCGCTGCGCAAAAGTGCGTGCTTCCCACTTGAAGTGTTTTGCGAGATGTATAATTTAAAAAAATATGTTTTTGTGTGGATTTGAACAATTTTGGGGGCAACATGTGATAAAAGTTATAAAAGAAAGACCATCCTAATGCCCACTGAGCCAAATTATCCACACAAGGAAATTAGCCACCTTTCTCGAAACAGGTAATATTAATACCTGTGTTTGGAACGAGCCATTATGACAATTAGGTTTGAAAAAAAGAGCCGCTTTATTTCAAAATGCGGTGGTATATTGGGACAGGTGTCGTGGACAGTAGCGGCGCGGACGAAATGAAACAGATATTTGAAATATTCTTTAGATTTTCTATATGGATCATATTAAATCTAAATTTTCCTTGAAGTAGTTACTGAGAACCTTTTTGTTTAAAGTATTATTAATATTCATTATTTGTTCCTAGCTAAAAAGTCAAATAAAAGCTGAAAATTTTAGAAAAACTCGCAATTTTCTAGCATTAATCTAAGATAAGATAGTTATAAACCATAATAAACTGAAAATTCGACATAAATTTCAGAAAAAACCTCAACCATTTAACACTATTCAAATAGAATATTATTAAAAATAATAATAAATTGTTTGAGCAATAATATTTGTTAACTGTAATTTATTATTGCCTCGATCTAACTGAAAAGTTAAAAATAAGTTTAAAAATTCGGATAAAACCGCGAATTTCTAACTCTTTTTTAAGAGAAAATTGTTAAAAAAATAATAAATTGTTTAAAAAATGTATGTCAACATCTAGTTATAAGTATAAAGTAGTATTTTATGTTTTAAAAACAATTTGTACTGAAAATCCCGCAAAAAATCATAATTAGCGCCAAAAACTCGCAAACCCCAATTTTTCACTTATGGGGTGTTTTTGTGACCCTATAAAAAAAGTATGAAGGTGATATTTGAAAAGTTAGCATTGTTTTGTATTCTACGGCTAATTGTGAATAGAAATGTTGAGTTTTAACTCGATTCGCCAAATATTAACGATTCTAAAGAAAATTTACGAAAACGTCTGTTTTTCTTATGGGAAATACGTGAAACTTTATGGGGCTTGCGGAATTTCTAAATAAAGTCGATATTAGATTTATGTCCCCTGGAGTTAGGCCTTCCGAAAATTAACGTCGCGCCTCGGGAATGGGTGAAAGGTCCGATCGACTTCAAGCATCGGAAGTTCCACCGCAGCATTTTAATTTAAAATTAAATTTAAACCCCAAATTGTCAAGTTTCGAAGTGAGAATTTTGAAAACTGTGCTTTTCGTAGACAGTTAATCTAATATTTGTGAAAGTAAGTGATTCTCTGTTGACTAACTTCTTCGTATGCCTGGTTATGAAACTGCGTCAGGCATTATGCGCTGCGCAAAAGTGCGTGCTGCCCACTTGAAGTGTTTTGCGAGATGTATAATTTAAAAATATATATTTTTTTGTGGATTTGAACAAATTTTGGGGCAACATGTGATAAAAGTTTTAAAAGAAAGACCATCCTAATGCCCACTGAGCCAAATTATCCACACAAGAAAATTAGCCACCTTTCTCGAAAAAGGTAATATTAATACCTGTGTTTGGAACGAGCCATTATGACAATTAGGTTTGAAAAAAAGAGCTGCTTTATTTCATAATGCGGTGGGACATTGGGACAGGTGTCGTGGACAGTAGCGGCGTGGACGAGCGAGGGGCGAGCGGAAGAAGAGAAAGGAGCTGGCAGGAAAATATATAACGCAATGCGTCAAATCGAATTAACCGGGCACAATTACAGGGAACAAATCCGTGCCAGGTAGGCAGGCGTTAATGAGCGTCACCGGAAGTGGTCTTTCCCTCCCGCGCGACCGCAACTTCCGGTTCGCTTGGGGGCTCTCCTAGCCACCACGAGTATAACGAAGGGGACAGAATAAGCTGCTGCTGCTTTCTGTGCCCGCGATAAAATCAAGTAATTGTTTCGCTAAGCGTATGCGAATGTCCAACTTGCCGACCATCTAGATTACTGTATATCCCATATATGTATACGCACGCGAAAACACTTCAACATATTATTTCCCTTCCCTTTCCTATTGTCGCTTTTCATAATTATTGTACTCGAACTGAACTACAACTTCTAATTCAGCAAATACTGAACTTTACAAAAATATTTTTGAATTTTTCCCAAAATATATTAGGACGAAACATACCAATTGAGAAATTTCTCCAAAAATAAATTCGAAAAATTGTCCTAATTTATTTGGGAATTTTAATAACAAATTTGAAAATTTTGCTGAAAATGAATTTGAAAAAATGTCCTAATTTATTTGTGAATTTTACTTAAAAATTAGAAAATTTTCCTAAAAATAAATTCAAAAAAATGTCCTAATTTATTTGGAAATTTTAATTTAAAATGAGGAAATTTTCATAAAAATAAATTCGGAAAATCTTCATAATTTATTATGGAACTTTACTTTAAAATTAGAACATTTTTCTGGAAATAAATCTGATAAAGTTTCCTAACTTATCTGTTAATTCCACCTTAAAATTGAGAATTTCTCCACAAATAAATTCTGAAAAATGTCCTTATTTATTTGGGAATTTTAATAATAAATTAGAAAATTTGCCTAAAAATAAATTCGAAAAAATGTCCTAATTTATTTGAGAATTTTAATTTAAAATAAGGAAATTTTTCTAAATATAAATTCGGAAAATCTTCATAATTTATTATGGAACTGTACTTTAAAATTAGAAAACTTTTCCGGAAATAAATTTGGAAAAGTTTTCTAATTTATTTGGTAATAGCACCTTAAAATTGAGAAATTTTTCCAAAAATAAATTCTGAAAGATATCCTAATTTATTTGGGAATTTTAATAAGAAATTAAAAAATGTTGCTAAAAATGAATTTGAAAAATGTCCTAATTTATTTGTGAATTTTACTTTAAAATAAGAACATTTTTCTGGAAATAAATTTGGAAAAGTTTCCTAATTTATTTGTTACTTGCACCTCAAAATTGAGAAATTTCTCCAAGAATAAATTCTGAAAAATGTCCTTATTTATTTGAGAATTTTAATAACAAATTAGAAAATATTGCTTAAAATAATTTTGAAAAAATGTCCTAATTTTTTTGTGAATTTTACTTAAAAATCAGAAAATTTTCCTAAAAATAAATTCGGAAAATCTTCATAATTTATTATGGAACTGTGCTTTAAAATTAGAACATTTTTCTGGACTAAATTTGAAAAAGGTTCCTAATTTATTTGGTAATAGCACCTTAAAATTGAGAAATTTCTCCGAAAATAAATTCTGAAGAATGTCCTAATTTATTTAGGAATTTTAATAAGAAATTAGAAAATGTTGCTAAAAATAAATTTGAAAAAATGTCCTAATGTATTTGTGAATTTTACTTGAAAATTAGAAAATTTTTCTGGAAATAAATTTGGAAAAGTTTCCTAATTCATTTGTTACTTCCACCTTAAAATTGAGAAATTTTTCCAAAAATAAATTCTGAAAAATGTCTTAATTTATTTGGGAATTTGAATAACAAATTAAAAAATGTTACTAAAAATTAATTTGAAAAAATGCCCTAATTTATTTGTGAATTTTACTTAAAAATCGGAAAATTTTCCTAAAAATAAATTCGGAAAATCTTCATAATTTATTATGGAACTGTACTTTAAAATTAGAAAATTTTTCTGGAAATGAATTTGAAAAAGTTTCCTAATTTATTTGTTAATTGCACCTTAAAATTAATAAATTTCTCCAGAAATAAATTCTGAAAATCTTCATAATTTATTATGGAACTCTACTTTAAAATTATAAAACTTTTCCGGAAATAAATTTGGAAAAGTTTCCTAATTCATTTGGTAATAGCACCTTGAAATAAAAAAATTTCTCCAAAAATAAATTCTGAAAAATGTCCTAATTTATTTGGAAATTTTAATAAAAAATTAGAAAATGTTGCTAAAAATAAATTTGAAAAAATGTCCTAATTTATTTGTGTATTTTATTCAAAAATTATAAAATTTTCCTAAAATTGAAATCGGAAAATCTTCATAATTTATTATAGAACTGTACTTTAAAATTAGAAAATTTTTCTGGAAATAAATTTGGAAAAGTTTTCCAATTTATTTGTTAATTGCACCTTAAAATTGAGAATTTCTCCGAAAATAAATTCTGAAAAATGTCTTCATTTATTTGGAAATTTTAATAACAAATTAGAAAATTTGGCTAAAAATAAATTTGAAAAAATGTCCTAATGTATTTGTGAATTTTACTTGAAAATTAGAAAATTTGTCTGGAAATAAATTTGGAAAAGTTTCCTAATTCATTTGTTACTTCCACCTTAAAATTGAGAAATTTTCCAAAAATAAATTCTGAAAAATGTCTTAATTTATTTGGGAATTTGAATAACAAATTAAAAAATGTTACTAAAAATTAATTTGAAAAAATGCCCTAATTTATTTGTGAATTTTACTTAAAAATCGGAAAATTTTCCTAAAAATAAATTCGGAAAATCTTCATAATTTATTATGGAACTGTACTTTAAAATTAGAAATTTTTTCTGGAAATGAATTTGAAAAATTTTCCTAATTTATTTGTTAATTGCACCTTAAAATTAATGAATTTCTCCAGAAATAAATTCTGAAAATCTTCATAATTTATTATGGAACTCTACTTTAAAATTATAAAACTTTTCCGGAAATAAATTTGGAAAAGTTTCCTAATTCATTTGGTAATAGCACCTTGAAATAAAAAAATTTCTCCAAAAATAAATTCTGAAAAATGTCCTAATTTATTTGGGAATTTTAAGAAAAAATGAGAAAATGTTGCTAAAAATAATTTTGAAAAAATGTCCTAATTTATTTGTGTATTTTATTCAAAAATTAGAAAATTTTCCTAAAATTAAAATCGGAAAATCTTCATAATTTATTATGGAACTGTACTTTAAAATTAGAAAATTTTTCTGGAAATAAATTTGGAAAAGTTTTACAATTTTTTGTTAATTGCACTTTAAAATTGAGAATTTCTCCGAAAATAAATTCTGAAAAATGTCTTCATTTATTTGGAAATTTTAATAACAAATTAGAAAATTTGGCTAAAAATAAATTTGAAAAAATGTCCTAATTTATTTGTGAATTTTACTTAAAAAATATAAAATTTTCCTACAAATAAATTCTAAAAAATGTCCTAATTTACTTAAGATTGGAAATTTAAAATTAGGAAATTTTCCTAAAAATGAATTCGGAAAATCTTCATATTTTATTATGGAACTGTACTTTAAAATTAGAAAACTTTTCTGGAAATAAATTTGGAAAAGTCTCCTAATTCATTTGGTAATAGCACCTTAAAATTGAGAAATTTCTCCAAAAAAAAAATTCTGAAAATCTTCATAATTTGTTATGGAACTCTACTTTGAAATTAGAAAACTTTTCCGGGAATAAATTTGAAAAAGGTTCCTAATTTATTTGGTAATAGCACCTTAAAATTGAGAAATTTCTCCAAAAATGAATTCTTAAAAATGTCCTAATTTATTTGGCAATTTTAATAAAAACTTAGAAAATGTTGCAAAAATCAATTTCAAAAAATGTCCTAATTTATTATCGAATTTTATTCAAAAATTAGAAAATTTTCCTAAAAATAAATTCGGAAAATCTCCATAATTTATTATGGAACTGTACTTTAAAATTAGAACATTTTTCTGGAAATAAATATGAAAAACTTTCCCCATTTATTTGTTAATTGCACCTTAAAATTGAGAAATTTCTCCAAAAATAAATTCTGAAAAATATCTTAATTTATTTGGGAATTTTAATAACAAATTTGAAAATTTTGCTGAAAATAAAATTGAAAAAATGTCCTAATTTATTTGTGAATTTTACTTAAAAATTAGAAAATTTTCCTAAAAATAAATTCGACAAAATGTCCTAATTTATTTGGGAATGTTTATTTAAAATTAGGAAATATTCCTAAAAATAAATTCGGAATATCTTTATAATTTATTATGGAACTGTGCTTTAAAATCAGAACATTTTTCTGGAAATAAATTTGGGGAAGTTTCCTAATTTATTTGTTAATTGCACCTTAAAATTGAGAAATTTCTCCAAAAATAAATTTTGAAAATCTTCATAATTTATTATGGAACTCTGCTTTAAAATTATAAAACTTTTTCGGAAATAAATTTGGAAATGTTTCCTAATTTATTTGGTAATAGCACCTTCAAATTGAGAAATTTCTCCAAAAATAAATTCTGAAAAATGTCCTAATTTATTTGGCAATTTTAATGAAAAATTATAAAATGTTGTTAAAAATAAATTTGAAAAAATGTCCTAATTTATTTTTGAATTTTATTCAAAAATTAGAAAATTTTCCTAAAAATAAATTCGACAAAATGTCCTAATTTATTTG
>CAKNYM010049177.1:44298-56145 GCA_932195095.1 Andricus curvator
AATGTCTTAATTTATTTGGGAATTTTAATAACAAATTTGAAAATTTTGCTAAAAATGAATTCGAAAAAATGTTCTCATTTATTTGTGAATTTTACTTAAAAATTAGAAAAGTTTCCTAAAAACAAATTTGGAAAATCTTCATAATTTATTATGGAACTGTACTTTAAAATTAGAAAATTTGTCTGGAAATAAATTTGGAAAAGTTTCCTAATTTATTTGTTAATTGCATCTTAAAATTGAGAATTTCTCCAAAAATAAATTCTGAAAAATGTCTTAATTTATCTGGGAACTTTAATAACAAATTAGAAAATTTTGCTGAAAATAAATTTGAAAAAATGTCCTAAATTATTTGGGAATTGAACTTTAAAATTAGGAAATTTTCCTCAAAAGTAAATTCGGAAAAATTTCCTAATTTATTTGAGAATTTTACTTTAAAATTAAGAAAAATTTCTTAAAAGTAATTTCGGAAAATTTTGCTAATTCGCTCAGTAATTGTACTTTAAAATTACGAAATTTTTCTTCAAATAAATTCGGAAAAAAGTCCTAATAAATTTGGCTATTGTTCTTTAAAATTAGGATATTTTTCCAAAAATAGATTCAGCCACATTTCGTACTTTATTTAGGGATTGAACGTTAAAATTGAGAAATTTTTCCAAGAATAAATTTGGAAAAATTTCACAATTTATTTGGGAATTTTTCTTTAAAATTTGGACATTTTCTTGAAAATAAATTGGGAAAAATGTCCTAATGAAATTGGCAGTTGTACTTGAAAATTAGGAAATATTCCAAAAATATATTCAGAAAAATTTCCTTATAAATTTGGTAATTGCACTTGAAATTAAGAAATTTTTTCAAAAATAGATTCGGAAAAATTTGCTGAATTATTTAGGAATTTTACCATAAAATTGAGAAATTTTTCCAAAAATAAATTCACAACAATTTCCCAATTGATTTGGAAATTTTACTTTAAAATTAGAAAATATTCCCAAAAATAGATTCTCAAGAATTTTCTAAATTATTTGCGAATTGTATTTAAAAATTTGTAAACTTTTCTGAAAATAAATTTAGAAAAAATCTCCAAATTAAATGGGGAATTGTACATTAAATTAGAAAATTTTCATAATAAAAAATTCCGAAAAGTGTCCTAATAAATTTGGTAATTGTAATTTAACATCAGGACATTTTTCCAAAAATAAATTTGGAAAAATTTCCTCAATTATTTAGTAATTTCACCATAAAATTGAGAAATTTTTCGCAAATAAATTCAGAAAAATTTCCTAATAATTATTTTCTTTTGGTAGAAAATTAGTCTTCTTGGTCAACAAAATCAACTTTTCGGGTGAAAATTCAAATATTTTGTTGAATGTTGAACACTTTTCTTGTAAATTCTTTTTTTTTCTGAATATTCATCATTTTAGTTGAGAATTCATCTCGTTGGTTTAAAATTTAACTATTTTCCGACAATTCGTTTTTTTTTACTTGAAAATTGATTTTCTTGCCTGAAACTGTAAGTATTCCATTTCTTGTTGCAAATTGATATTTTAAATTGAAAATGGATCTTTTATATTTGAAAATTCTTCTTTTTTGGTTCAAATGAACTTTTTTTGATTTCAAATAAAAACAGTTTTTTATATTAAGTATCACATGTTGTTGAAAATTAATTTTGTTGTTGAAAATTTGTTTCACTTTCGGTTGAAAATGATGTTTTTAAACTAAAGTTTTAACTATTTCATCTTTTTTTTTTTAATTTTTCGTTTTTAGTTGAAAAATGAACTTGTTGGATGATAATAATTTGTCTTGCTTGGTAGAAGATTAATAATTAATCTGTCCTAATTTATTTGTGAATTTTACTTAAAAATTAGAAAACATTTCCGGACATAAATTTGGAAAAGTTTCCTAATTTATTTGTTAATTTCACCTTAAAATTGAGAAATTTCTCCATAAATAAATTCTGAAAAATGTCTTAATTTATTTGGGAATTTTAAGAAGAAATTAGAAAATTTTGCTAAAAATAAATTCGGAAAATCTTTATAATTTATTATGGAATTGTACTTTGAAATTATAAAATTTTTCTGGAAATAAATTTGAAAAAGTTTGTTAATTTATTTGGGAATTGATCTTTAAAATTAGGACATTTTCCAACAAAAAAAATTTATACAAATGTGCTAATTTATTTCTCAATTTTACATTAAAATTAAGAAATTTCCTTCAAAATAAATTTGGAAAAGTTTTGTTATTCACTTAGGAATTTTGTTTTAAAATTACGGAAGTTTCGTTAAAATAGATTCAGAATAGATTTAGAATTTACCAATAAATTTGGCAATTGTTCTTTAAAATTAGGAGATTTCGCCAAAAATAAATTCAGAAAAATTTCCTACTTCATTTAGGAATCGGACCTTGAAATTCATAAATTTTTCCAAAAATCAATCTGGAAAAAATTCCCAATTTATTTGGGAATTTTTTGTTTAAATTTGGAAACTTTAATGAGAATAAATTCGGAAAAATTTCCTATTTTATTGGGGAATTTTACTACAAAATCAAGAAATTTTGCCAAAACTTAATTCTGAAAAATGTCGTAATTTACTTGGCAAGTTCAATTGAAAATTAGGAAATTTTCCTAAAAATAATTTCGGTATATCTTCACAATTTATTTTTTTGGAATTGTACTTTAAAATTAGGAAGCTTTTCAAAAAATAAATTCCTACAAATGTGTTAATTCATTTCTAAATTTTACATTAAAATCGAAAAATTTACTTCGAAATAAATTTGAGAAAACTTCTCAATTTATTTGGGAATTGTTCTTTAAAATTTGGAAACTTTCCTGAAAATAAATTTTGGAAAATTTTCTTAATTTTTTTGGGAATTGTACATTAAAATTAGGAAATTTTCCAAAAAATAAATTCGTAAGAATGTGCTAATTACATTAAAATTAAGAAATTTGCTTGAAAATAAATTTGAAGAAGTTTTGTAGTTCACTTAGGAATTGTGTTTTAAAATTACGAAATTTTGCTTAAAATAGATTTCGAAAAATGTCGCAATAAATTTGGTAATTGTTCTTTAAAATTTTGAAACTTTCCTGAAAATAAATTTTGGAAAAATTCCTAATCTATTTGGGAATTGTTCCTGAAAATTTGCAAATTTTTCTAATAATAAATGCGGAAAAACGTGCTAATTTATTTCTTAATTTTATATTAAAATAAAGGAATTTTCTTGAAAATAAATTTGCAACGGTTTTCTAATTCACTGAGAAATTGTATTTTAAAATTACGAAATTTTCCTTGCAATAGATTTGGAAAAATATCCCAATAAATTTGGTAATTGTTCTTTAAAATGAAGCCATTTTGCCAAAAATAAAATTAAAAAAAACTTCTGATTTATTTGTGAATTGTAATTTCAAAATTTTCCTAAAAATAAATTCGAAAAAATTCATTCATTTTAATAAAAAATTCATCCCGTTGGTAGAAAGTTCAACTATTTTCTGAAAATTATTTTTTTTTTGGTTGAGAATTGATTTTCTTGTTTGAAAATATAAGTCCTATTCCATTTTTAGTTGCGAATTAATATTTTAAATTGAAAAATATTAGGCTGAAAATTAATTTCAATTTGGATGAAAATGAACTTTTTCAATAAAGTTTAACTATTCCATTTTTACTCAAAAACTTATCTTTTTATTAAAAAATTAAAGTAGTTGATTGATAATTTGTCTTGTTTGGTATAAATTTAATCTTGTTGGTCAAAAAATGAAATTTTGATTGAAAATTCAACTATTTGGTTAAATTTTTTTCTTGAAAATTCATTTTCTTTCTTGAAGCTTCATTATTTTAGATGAAAATTCATCTCCCTGGTGGAAAATTTAACTATTTTGCTAAAAATTCTTTTTTTATCGTTGAGAATAAATTTTCTTCACTGAAAATGTAAAAATTCAATTTTTGTTAAAAATTGATATTTGAAATTGAAAATTGATGTTCTCTCGTTAAAAATTCACGCAGCTTGTTGAAAATCCGACTTTTTAAAATTAAATTTTTGGTCCGAAGGTTCAACAATTTGTTAGAAATTTAAACTATTTGGTTGAAAATTAACTTTTTTTTACGAAAATTCATAATTTTGGTTTAGAATTCAACTATCTTGATGGAAAATTAAACTATTTATTTCAAAATGTAACTATTTTCTTGGCAGTTCGTTTTATTTTTGTTTACAAATCTTTTTTTTTCATCTCAAAAAATGAATATTTTATTTTCCGTTCAAAATTTATACTTTATAAGTTGATGATTTAACTATTTTGGGTAGAAAATTAATCGTGCTACTTGAAAATTTTGTAAGACAGTCAATTCTTTCAAGCCCATGAGTAATAAAATACTTTATGTTACAACTTCGATTCACGGGACCGCAATCTTTTCCTCTATAATGACAATGATCATGATACTATATACTATTCGGTTAAAAAAATCATCTTTTCTCGTTGAATTCAACTTGTTGACAATTCGTTTTCTTAAAATTAGTTTTTTTCATTTGAAAATTGAACTATGCAATGCTTCCCGCGCATATATTATTGCTAGTTTTAAAAATAAAGGTAAATCAATCTGTCTTTAGAATTGGAAATAAATTGTATTCCACTTACAAAAAGATCCTTGGTTTGCTAAATAGGACTTTATTTTTCACGATAAGGGCCTTTTGAGGCAGCGCCATTATTTGGATAAGCGAACAGGAATGAATTTTCATGAAATAAAATAAATCGAGAGAGAGAGAGAGAGAGAGAGAGAGAGGAGAGAGCAGAGGCTGAGTCTCTTGACTGGGTGGGAGGACGCGTTCCGGGCTCGGACATAATTAGATGTTGTACCTTCTTCGGGTACAGATAAGCCGCAGTCATTATTTCCGTGTTTAGATAACGCTTGGCGGTCGAAAAGGTTCCATGGAACCTCGTGGTCATTGGGACATACCAATCCTCCACCCACTGGAGCTCGCTCAATTACATTTTTTTAATTCCGCCTCGTCTCGTGTCCATTCGATTTTACGATCCATCGATTATATTGTACTAATTAGCTTCCAGATTGCTACACGTCAGAATACTAATTTGTCTCCCAGGATTGACCCATTAGACTAGAAGATTTCACATACCAATTTGGCGTTTCCGTTCACACAGTGGAGACTTATACTTGAATAATATTAATGAAAATATTAAGCATTCTTATAGTATCGTGATCATTGTCATTTTAGAGGAAAAGATTGCGGTCCCGTACATCGATGTTGTAACATAAATTATTTTTTCACTCATGGCCTTGAAAGAATTGACTGTCTTAGAGAATTTTTTGTTTGAATTATGAAAACCAATTTGATGCAAAGGCATCATGGTACCGCAGAAACAGGCTTAACAGGCCAAAATGCTCTAAATCGGAGAAAAAGGAGATTTTAGGCGGAAATAAAGGAATTAGTTCGTAAAATATAGCAGGTAACGTATTTTGTTGTTGTTGACAAAATAGATGAATTTTCGACCAAGTAGTTCAACTTTCAAGTAAGTAGTTGAATTTTTAACCAAAATAGATGAATTCTCAACCAAAAATGTAATACTTGATATTTCGACTAAAAAATATTTTAAATTCGAATAAAAAAGTTAAATACAACCAAATATGAATCGTCAACGAAAATTTTTACACAAAATAGTTAAATCCTCAACCAAAATAGATTAATTTTCAATCAAATAGTTGCATTGTGAACCAAAAATATGAATTTTCAACATTTTTTTTTCATTTAAAAAAATTTAATTTCAACCAAAAAAATGAATCTTGCACAAAGTAATTAAATTTCATGTGAATACAATTATTTTTTAACATGTTAGTTCAACTTTTAACCAAGAATTTGAAATTTTAACCAAAAATATTAATCGTTATTAAATTAAATAGCTAAATTCACATCTAAGATAGATTAATTTCTAATCATGAAAGATTGAATTTCTAAAAAAAGAGGCAAATTTGATACAAATCAGTTTTGAATTTTCATTCCAAAAATATGTATTTTGAAGTAAAAACTTAATTTTCAACCAAAAAGGATGAATTTTTAAAAAAATTGCTGAATTTTCTACCAAGTATTTGAATTTTCAACAAAAATAATGAACTTTTAATAAAATTTGCTAAATTCTCCATCAAATAATTGTATTTTCTACTAAGGAATACAAATTTTCAACAACAAATTAAATGAGCTAATTTCAGTTAGAAAAATTAATTTAAAAAAATAATAATTTTCGAGAGAGAAATTTTCAATTTTCTACCCGAATACATGAATTTGGAAGAAAAAAGAGAATTTTCAACCAAAAAGGATGAACTTTTAATAAATTTTCCGAATTTTCCACTAAATGAGTGAATTTTCAACTGAAGAAGACAGATTTTTAACCAAAAATCGATTGGCTTAATTTTAATTTTTAAAAGTTCTCGAAAGCATACATTTTGAATAAAAAATTTAATTTTCAACTCGAATTTTTCCTAGAATATTTTGAAGATCCTGTAAAAGTAAAAAAATATTTTAAAATCATCCAAATTATTTTTTGAAAATTTTGGAAATCTTATTAAATATTCTTTTTAAATTAATTTTTTAACAAAAAAATTATTGTTCGTTTTTCTAGGAATTTTGATACAAATTTGTCATTCATTGAAAACCTTTTAAACTGCTTAAAAAGCTCATCAATGTTGTATTCGACATCTTCAAAAATCTAAATTGTGTTTTAAATTTCTTGAAATATTTTAACATTTTAAATTATTCTGGAATCTTTTGAAAACTCTGAAATATATTTTGAACTGACTCGGTTATTTTTCAAATTAATAATTGTCCAATCGTCATTCATCATTCAAAAAATTTTGTTATCTCTTTAAATATTCTCTTAAAATTAATTTTTTTCAATAAAAAATCTTTTCTGGATAGTAGCTTCATTGATTCTAGGTATTTGAGATTGAATCTAAGTATTTTTCAAAAACCGGTATTCTTCTAAAAAAAAAAAACAATTTTTTTCCATTTTTGTCAATGAATAAAAAAATGTTTAAAACTTTTTTTTTCTAAATCAGCCTGGACTGAACTATGGAGAATTTTATTAGCTTTAACTTAAAAAAAAAACATTGAAAGTGGATTAAAATTGTGGCCTGTAGACTGATTTGTCCAGAGACACCTTTTTTGCGACGTGGAGCGGTACAGTGACTAAACGCGAGAAGGAGCAGTACAGCGCCCAAACGCGAGGTGGAGCAGTATAGAATGAAGGCCTCGTAATTAGCTACTTGTATTTAACTTTATTTTTTTGTTGAAGTTTGTACATTTTTATATAAAAAAAATATGTTTCAACAAAAAATTACTATTGTAGAAATGTCGCACTTTCCTGTAACAATTTTTGCTTCCACAAAGAGGAAGCTTTGTAATGGTAACATTTTTCAAAAAAATTTTATTCATTTAATTGAACCTTTCTCAATTCAAAAATGTCTAATTCTAACTTCTTGTGAACACGATAAATTGAAAAACGTTTGCAGATAAATTGATGAAATTTGGAGGGCTTATTTTCAACACTCATATCTTGAAACTGCCTGAAGGATTTCTAAAAATATTTATTGAATTTTTCTTAGCACTCAATAATATTTTAAAATTTGGTTTTTTATAGTAAAAATATTTTCATTAGCATAATTCAAAGTTGACGCAACCATATAAAAGATTCCTTGGTTCGTGACGAATCGATTGACCTGCAATATTAATACATTTTATTGAAGAGTAGGGAAGTTATGGTGACTTATATATTTTTGAAATCGTTTTTTATAGTAAAACTTTTTTCTTTAACATAATTCAAAGTTGATGCAAGAATATCAAAGATTCCTTGGTTCGAGACGAATCGATTGACCTGCAATATTAATACATATTATTGAAGAGTAGGGAAGTTATGGTATTTTATATATATTCTTAAAATCGATTTTTATAGTAAAAATTTCCTCATTCTCATAATTTAAAGTTGATGCGGAAACAGAAAAAATGTGTTGATTCGAGACGAATCTATTGACGTATAATATTAATACATTTTATTGAAGAGTAAGAAAGCTATGGTAATGCATAATATTTTAAAATGCGGTTTTTTATTATTATTATAGATTAGCAGTTCGAACTCGAAAGTTCATTGCCTCATCTACCCGAGACCGCCACACATCTCTGTCTTGTGCATTCTCCATCCAGTTTAGGTAATCATGTCCTAGTTCTTTTAGATCATCCCTTACATTTTTCTCCCATCTGTTTCTCGGTCTGCCTAGGGGTCTCTTACCAGTCGGCCTCCCTCTTAAAACTTGCGCCACTGTTCTTTCATTGCCCATTCTTGCTACATGCCCCGCCCATCTTAATTTACGCGCTTTCATTACTCTATTAATATTTGCTGACCCGTAGAGAGCGTGCAGCTCATCATTATGCAGTTTTCTCCACTCGCCGGTCTCTTCGTCCCTTTTTGGACCATAGATTTTTCTAAGTACTTTATTCTCGAAAACTCTAAACCTATTCTCTTCTCCTTTCGTCAGCGCCCACGTTTCACACCCGTACATGACGACCGGCATTATTATCGTTTTGTAAATTCTTACTTTGATGTTTCTAGATAGCGATCGCGATTTTAGTAGCGTGTTTGCTGCATAATAGCACCCATTGCCAGCGTGTAGCCGCGCATTGATTTCCGTTTTAATCTTATTTTCGCTAGTTATAATAGACCCGAGGTATTTAAACTCGTTAACCCTTTCGAATTTCATATTTCCGGCCATTAGATCCCCGTCTTGATTACTTTGTCCGGACCTGACGACGGTCATATATTTTGTCTTCGATTCGCTAACTTCCAAGCCAATCTCTTTGGCTTTTGCGATCAAGATTTCTGCATTTTTAGCTACCGTTTCTTTATCATCCCCTAGTACGTCGAGATCATCCGCATATCCAAGAATTTGTATTACCCCATTGAGGGTAGCACCGGTCGGATTCGCCTGCACTTGCCTAACCACGTATTCTAAAACTAAGTTAAAAAGGACGCACGAAAGTGCATCGCCCTGTTTCAGGCCATCGCGGATCGAAAACTCTTCAGATAAACTACCGTTTACGCGTATTCTACCCTTACTGCCGCTTAAGCAAATTTCGATAAGTCTAACCAATTTTCTTGGCACACCCAAGAACTCTAGGATCCAGTACATTCGCGCGCGTATAATAGAGTCGTAAGCTTTTTTAAAATCGATAAATAGCTGATGTACTGCTTCTTTAAATTCCCATTTCTTTTCTAACAGTTGTCTAATTGTAAACATTTGATCGCTTGTAGATCGGTTTCGGCGGAATCCACACTGGTAATCCCCAATGATTTCCTCGGCAAAAGGAGTTAGTCTACTTAGGATAACATTAGACAGGATCTTGTAGCACGAAGGCACAAGTGAAATTCCCCGATAGTTGTTACAGTTAGTTTTATCGCCTTTTTTAAAGATGGGAATAATGATAGAGGTATTCCATTCTTCCGGCATGCGTTCTGTTTTCCAAACTGCGCGTATCAATTTACAAATTTGCCTTGTGAGGCAAGGGCCTCCATTTTTTATCAGTTCTGACGGTAGGTCATCGATGCCCGCGGCTTTGTTATTTTTCAACTTCTTGATGGCCATTTCTATTTCTATATCAGTAGGATCGTTAATTAATAGATCAGCAGTGTGGATTTCGCCGAGATTACCTTCAACGGGGGCTTCGCGTACATTTAATAGTTTATCGAAATAATCTTTCCATAAATTCAGTCTCTCTGTCGCATCGGCTACTAGATTGCCATTTTCGTCCCTCATTACTTCCGTTCTACTTTGAAAGCCTTTCCTTATAAAATTGATTCCCCTGTACATCTCACGCGGGTTATTTTGTTTATTATGCGCTTCTATTGCTAGTATTTTATTCTTTTCCCACTCCCTTTTCTTGGATCTATAGAGCCTATTTGTACTTTTGCTAATCTCGAGATATTTCTTATGTGTTTGATCGCACTTATTTTGTAAACTACTTAGTCTGGCCTTCCGACGTTTCTCAAACCAGAGTTTGCACTCTTCGTCAAACCATGGTTTGCTTTTGGTTACTTTCTTAAAACCTATCGTAAGTTTCGCGGCTGCCTTTATCGCCTTTTTCGTATTGCTCCACAGGGTTTCCGGGTCCTCCTCGTGATTATTGTTATCGTCTCTCTGTTCTTGGAGAGCGTCGAAACTATTAGAAATCTCAACTTGGTAATTTAATGTTTCTGTTGCTGTTTTGAACTTATCTATATTGAAACGAACTGTTGGCTCTGTGCGGCTTGTTTTCTTACTTAACGCTAGCCTAGATCTTAGTTTTACTATCACGAGAAAATGGTCTGAATTTAAATCCGCTCCCCTATACGATCTTATATCGAGAATGTTTGTATGACGTCTTCTGTCAATTAGAACGTGATCAATCTGATTGTGAGTATTACCATCTGGTGATGTCCAGGTGGCCTTATGTATATTTTTATGCTTGAAATATGTGCTTTTGACAACGAGGTTCTTTGAAGCTGCAAAGTTTATTACTCTGGTTCCATTATCATTACTGACGTCATGCAAACTTTCTGATCCTATTGTAGGCCTATACATTGGTTCTTTTCCAATTTTCGCGTTGAAATCCCCCAATACTGTTTTTGCGTCAAACGTTGAGAACTTGTCAAAAACCTGCTCGATTGTTTCATAAAAAAGATCTTTAGTGTCTTCGTCTTTGTCCTCGGTGGGGCAGTGCACATTGATTAATACGTGTTTGCTGAAATTACCCTTTAGTACAATGTATGATAACCGGTCGTTAATGAATTGCATGTCGATAAGTGCTTGCGAAATTCTTTTATTAATAAGAAAACCAGTCCCCAGTCTTTGCCCCTTAGCTCCTCCCCAGTGCAAAGTATAGTTATCCCTAGAAATTGACGCGAAATCGCCCGACCAGCAGGTTTCTTGAAGTGCTATTACGTCAGTTTTGTATTCAATTGCTATCTTAATAAGTTCGCTAAATCGGCCAGTTTTTAGACTACGCGCGTTTAGAGTTCCCACCCTTAGATCTTTAACTGTAGTTTTTTGTTTTTGCAAGTTAGCCATGGTAGTTTCAAGATAATCCGCACGTTAGGATCCTATTCCGATCGTAGGTGAGTCCACTGTCCCAGGAGTGATAACCCCCATACCTCCCTAGGTCTAAGTATGGGAGCTTTCCGACTCTGACAAGGACCATGTCAACTTGTCGTCAGACACATTACAGTTTCATCCTCGTACCCTAACGTCCCCCTGCAAGGCAGCGCGCCTACTGGCATCAATACCCCTTTGGCCCTATGCAGGCGAATCATTCCACACATCCCTTGAGGGCAGTGTCATCGCTGCAGTGTCCAATGGGCAGCAGGATTTTTCCCTTACAAGATTTTTAGTTTTGGTTCGGGTATAGTTTCTAGGTGGGTACACGCGGCACCTTGGCTTGCCAGAACCCACCCATTGTGTATGAACGCGAATAGGTGGGTCCCCCCAAGCCATGGTTGTCGTGTACCTATTTTTGCCAGTGCTAGATTCACCACACCCACGACTGGCTCCTATCGGCTGTCCGCGACTGCTTATTCTTGTATTCGCAGCTAACCTTGGGGGCTGTTCAGCCTTACGGGCCGTTCCTCTATCCGCAACCTGAGGACGCGCTACGTAGTGGTGATAGGAAACCCACCGAGTAGCGGTTTTTTATAGCGAAACTTTTTTTGTTAACATAATTTAAAGTTGATGCAAAAAAATAAAAGATTCCTTGGTTTGAGGCGAATCGATTTACCTACAATATCAATACATTTTATTAAAGAGTATGAAAGTTATGGTATTTTAAATATTT
>CAKNYM010049177.1:56155-69306 GCA_932195095.1 Andricus curvator
TTATAGTAAAACTGTTTTCTTTTACCTAATTCAAAGTTGATGCAGAGATATAAAAGATTCCTTAGTTCGAGACGAATCGATTGACCTACAATATTAATACATTTTATAAAAGCGTAGGGAAGCTATGGTAATTTATATCTTCTGAAAATCGGGTTTCTATAGTAAAACTTTTGTCTTTAACATAATTCAAAGTTGATGCAAGAACAGAAAAGATGTGTTGATTCGAGACGAATCGATTGACTTGTAATATTAATACATTTTATTGAAGAGTAAGAAAGCTATGAAAATGCATAATATTTTAAAATGCGGTTTTTTATAGTGAAACTTTTTTTGTTAACATAATTTAAAGTTGATTGCAAAAAAATTAAAGATTCCTTGGTTCGAGGCGAATCGATTGACCTACAATATCAATACATTTTATTAAAGATTATGAAAGTTATGGTATTTTAAATATTTTTAAAATCGATTTTTATGTTAAAAATTTTCTCATTTTCACCATTTAATGTTGATGCGAGAATAGGAAACTTGTGTTGATTCAAGAGGAATCGATTGACCTATAATATTAATACATTTTATTAAAGAGTAAGGAAGTTATGGTAATTCATAATATTTGAAAACACGGTTTTTTATAGTAAAACTTTTTTCTTTATCATAATTTAAAGTTGATGCAACAATATTAAAGATTCCTTGGTTCGAGACGAATCGATTGACCTACAATATTGATACATTTTATTGAAGAGTAGGGAAGTTATGGTAATTTATATATTTTGAAAATCGATTTTTAGAGTAAAAATTTTCTCATTCTCATCATTTAAAGTTGATGCAAGTACAGAAAAAATGTGTTGATTCGAGATGAATCGATTGACCTATAACATTGATACATTTTATTGAAGAGTAAGGAAGCTATGGTAACGCATAGTATTTGAAAATACGGTTTTTTATAGTAACACTTTTTTCTTCAACATAATTCAAATTTGATGCAAGAATATAAAAGATTCTTTGGTTCGAGACGAATTGATTGACCTGCAATATTAATACATTCTATAAAAGAGTAGGGGAGTCATGGTGATTTATATATTTTAAAAATCGATTTTTATAGTAAAAATTTTCTCATTCTCATAATTTAAAGTTGTTGCAAGCATAGAAAGATGGTGTTGATTCGAGACGAATCGATTGACCTATAATATTAATACATTTGATTCAAGAGCAAGAAAGCTATGGTAATGCATAATATTTTAAAATACGGTTTTTTATAGTAAAACTTTTTTCTTCGACATCAAAGTTGATGCAAGAAAATAAAAGATTCCTTCGTTCAAGACGAATCGATTGACTTACAATATTTATATATTTTATTAAAGAGTATGAAAGTTATGGTATTTTATATATTTTTAAAATCGATTTTTATAGTAAGAATTTTCTCATTCTCATAATTTAAAGTTGATGCGAAAATAGAAAAGTTGTGTTGATTCAAGACGAATCGATTGACCTGTAATATTAATACATTTTATTGAAGAGTAGGGAAGCTATGGTAAAGCATAATATGTATTTGAAAATACGGTTTTTTATAGTAAAACTTTTTTCTTTAACATAATTCAAAGTTGATGCAGGAATATAAAAGATTCCTTGATTTGAGGCAAATCAATTGACCTATAATAGTAATACACTTTATTGAAGATTAAGGAATTTATGCTCATTTATAATGTATGAATCATCTATTTCAAAGAGAAAAACTTTTTCCATCGACATAATTCAAAGTTGACGCATAAAAGAAATACGCATATTTCTGACCATTTTTGTAAAGAAATCGTAAAGTTGGGAAAGGCATAGGGTGCGACAGAACTTTTCCAGCTCGAAAAATTATAATTTCAAATAAAAAATTTGATTTGTCTGATTTGTCTTTGTATTAAAAAAATTATTTGTATTATTTATATTTTTTGTAAATTTCTATTCCTAAATTGATCAAAATGAAGACTTTGGTTTATCTATTATTGAAAAAAATAACTAATGCTTCCTCCATGAGGAAGCAAATACATTTGCTAACGGGAAGCAAAGTGCTCGTGAAATGAGCACCATATTATAAATACAAACAGAGTGAAAACACTCGAGATCGAATTCACAGCTAGTTTTTGTTAAAGTTGGTACATTTTTTTTCAAAAAGGTACATGTTTCAACAAAAAATGACAATTGTAGAAATATCGTACTTTCTTCTAACAATTTTGTGCAGCAGGGACAGTAACAATTTTTTGACGGATTAATTTTGACTTTCGTTACAAGGAAAGATTACAGCTTGAAAACCTCAAGTCCAAAACCGCAAAGGTATGGTTTAGAGAGTGCAAGATTCCACTTAAGAATTGAAGAGCGTTTTGTTTTATTCCTTTTTGAGTTCTCACCCCTCACCCATGGCAGCCCCCTTATTGCCCCTTATTGCTTGCCTATACCTTTCGAAAGTCCATACTTTTTTCTTTCCCAGGAGAGACTGCCATCATTATAAAAATTAAACGACGTTCATGCGATTGATTATTGAAATTACATGCTATTCGTCTTATAAAGAAGGAATAGGACATCGTACGTGGTGTTGGTAGTTGGCATCCTAGCCAGCACTCCACAACCTTAATAAGTCGTTTTCGAAATAATCAGAGCGGGTGTGTCATTTCATTTCTGATAATTTCGTAGCTTCAGAATGCCGTGGGGAAGATTACACTCATTCAGAAATTTTAGGTCTGATTTTTTTTTTTTTTTTATTCGTTTCATCGAATCGATGATGCGACGGAGATCTTGAAAGCCTCAGGCTATGACTCGGTTCATTCAGAGATGAGAAACAGGTCAACAGAGTGTGGGAGTTTTTTTACACTCGGATATGAGAAAAATTCATCGGATATTTATGTATTTTCGTAAATAACCTGCGAACTTTGAGAAACATTGACGAACTCGTTGTGAAAATTCTAAAACGGTTCATCACTTTTTTTTTACGTGAATAATTACAAAAATATTACGAGTGATTGGGAAAAGATTCTCAGAGCACTCACGAGCTTGCCCGACAAATGTGGGAACTCGAAACTTAGTTCGCCTGTACGTGACCCACACACACACTCTCCCAAACGCGCGGTGCGTGTGTGCGCTCGTATGTGTGCCTCGAGCTCGTCGGATGAGTGTCTAGAAATTTTATAATACCTATTTTGTTTAGCCTTGATGGCTGCGCGTGTTTACGCACTCCTGGTTTATGTTTAGAAACTTGTGAGTCAGCAGTCTTTGAGGGTTCGAATCTTCTGAGTTGCGAATTAATAATTAATATAAAATTAAATCGCACAAATAAAATTTTTCCTCTTTATATTTCAGTCTGAAATTTTCAGGAACTATTCGTAGGAAATTCGAACTGTTCGTAAGAAACTTCGAAATTTATCCATATATTTCTCATAGAAATAAGGATGTAATGTTTCATTTTTTTATCTCGTATCCGAGACCTAGCTACAAGTTCGTGACTTCTTCACGGATAAATTTTTTCCGTGTAGATCAAAAATAGTATCTATAGCTAAGACAATTTACAAAAATATTGGCATCGAAAGTCATTCCTTTGGTTGAATATTCTTCTATCATTTGATCAAAAATCGTTGCTTTTTAGTTGAAAATTAATTTTTTAAGTAGAAATTTAACTATTGAATTTTTGGTGGAAAATTGATCTTTTCGAGATAAAAATTCAACTGCTCGGTTGAAAATTTATCTTTTTCCGTCAAAAATTAGTTTAAAAAAAATTGAAAATGAAGTTTGTTAATTGAGTCAATTCAGGGTTAAACTATTTTCTTGTAAATTCGATTTTTTTTGGTTGAATTCCTCTGTTTTTCAATTTAAAATTAAAATCTTCATTGGTTGAATATCAACTACTTGGTTAAAAGTTGAAGTGTTTTTTTTTTTAAATTAATTCGATTTGACTAACAATTTATCATTTTAGTTAACTAGTTAACTATTTTACTTAACTAGTTTGTCAAAAATTGGCTGTTTTTTGGTTTGAAAATCAAATTTTTTAACTGAAAATTCAACTATTTCATTTTTGGTGAAAAATTATCCTCTTCTATTTGAAAATTCAACTGTTTAGTTGAAAATGTATCTTTTTCCGTAAAAAATTAATTTTTTCTAGATTGAACATTATTTTGTCAATTGAAATTTGAACTATTCTATTTTTGTTTAAATATTGATATGTTTTAGTTGAAAATTCAACTATTTGTTTCAGGGTTGAACTGTTTCGTTGAAAATTCTTCTTTTTGGTTGAAAATTTATCTTTTTCCGTATAACATTAATTTTTTTTTTTAGATTGAAAATGAAGTTTGTTAATTGAAATTGTAAATATTTAATTTTTGGTTGCAGAGTCATTTTTTTAGTTCAAAATTTAACTATTTTTTCAGGGTTCAACTATTTTCTTGGTATTTTTGTTTGTTGTTGAATTCCTCAGTTTTTCAATTTTAAATTAAAATCTTTATTGGTTAAATATCAACTACTTGGGTAAAAGTTAAAGTGTTCTGTTAAATATTAATTTTATATGGTTAACGATTTATAATTTTAGTTAACTAATTAACTATTTTAGTCAACTAGTTTGTCAAAACTTGGCTGTTTTTTTTTGTTTAAAAATAAATTTTTTAAACTAAAAATTTAACTATTCCATTTTTGGCGGAAAATTGATCTTTTCTGGATGAAAATTCAACTGGTTGGTTGGAAATTTATCTTTTTCCGTAGAAAATTAATTTTTTTTAGATTGAAAATTATTTTGTTAATTGAAATTTGAACTATTCTATTTTTGTTTAAAAAGTTATCCGTTTTGGTTAAAAATTCAACTAATTGTTTCAGGGTTTAACTGTTTCGTTGAAAATTCTTCTTTTTAGTTGAAAATTTATCTTTTTCCGTATAATATTAATTTTTTTTAGATTAAAAATGAAGTTTGTTAATTGAAATTGGAACTATTCCATTTTTGGTTGAAAAGTAATCTTTTTTAGCTGAAAATTCAACTATTTGTTTCAGGGTTCAATTATTTCGTTGAAAATTCGTTTTTTTTTGTTTTTTTTTTTGAATTCATCAATTTAGTTAACTAGTTAACTATTCTAGTTAACTAGTTTCTAAAATTTGACTGTTTTTTTGTTTTAAAAATTAATTTTTTCAACTGAAAATTGAATTATATTAATTTTTACGAAAAATTGATCTTTGCTGGATGAAAATTCAATTGTTTGGTTGAAAATTTATCTTTTTCCGTAAAAAATTAATTTTTTTCAGATTGAAAATTAAGTTTGTTAATTGAAATTTGAACTATTTCATTTTTGGTTGAAAAGTAATTTTTTTTATATAAAAATTCAACTATTTGTTTCAGGGTTCAATTATTTCGTTGAAAATTCGTTTTTTTTTTTTTGTTGAATTCGTCAAATTAGTTTTAACTATTTTAGTAACTAGTTTTTAAAAATTGACTGTCTTTTTGTTTGAAAATTAATTTTTTCAACTGAAAATTGAATTATTTTATTTTTGGCGAAAAATTGATCTTTTCTAGATGAAAATTCAACTGTTTCGTTAAAAAAAAATTTTTTCCGTAAAAAATTAATTTTTTTTAGATTGAAAATTATTTTGTTGATTGAAATTTGAACTATTCTATTTTTTTTTTAAATTATTTGTTTTAGTTAAAAAATTCAGCTATTTGTTTCAGGGTTTAACTATTTCGTTGAAACTTCTTCTTTTTGGTTGAAAATTTATCTTTTTGGTTGAAAATTTATCTTTTTCCGTAAAAAATAATTTTTTTTTAGATTGAAAATGAAGTTTGTTAATTGAAATTGAAACTATTCTATTTTTGTTTAAAAAGTGACCTGTTTTAGTTAAAAATTCAACTACTTTCTTCAGAGTTCAATTATTTCGTTGAAAAATCGTTTTTTTTTTTGTTTTGGTTGAATTCATCAATTTAGTTAACTAGTTAACTATTCCATTTTTGGCGAAAAATTGTTCTTTTCTAGATGAAAATTCAACTGTTCGGTTGGAAATTCATCTTTTCCAACAAAAAATTAGTTTTTTTTTAGATTGAAAATTAATTTTGTTCATTGAAATTTGAACTATTCTATTTTTGTTCAAAAAGTTATCTGTTTTAGTTTAAAATTCAACTATTTGTTTCAGGGTTCAACTATTTCATTGAAAATTCTTCTTTTTGGTTGAAAATTTATTTTTTTCAGATTGAAAATTAAGTTTGTTAATTGAAATTTGAACTATTCCATTTTTTGATGAAACGTAATCTTTTTTAGCTAAAAATTCAACTATTTGCTTCGGGGTTCAATTATTTCGTTGAAAATTCTTCTTTTTTTTGGATTGTATTCGTCAATTTAGTTAACTAGTTAACTATTTTAGTTAACTAGTTTTTTAAAAATAGACTATATTTTTTGATTGAAAACTAATTTTTTCAACTGAAAATTGAATTATTCTATTTTTGGCGAAAAATTATTCTTTTCTAGATGAAAATTCAGTTGTTTGGTTGAAAATTTATCTTTTTCCGTAAAAAATTAATTTTTTTTTCAGATTGAAAATTAATTTTGTTAATTGAAATTTGAAATATTCCATTTTTGTTTAAAAAGTTATCTGTTTCAGTTAAAAATGCAACTATTTGTTTCACGGTTTAACTATTTGGTTGAAAATTTATCTTTTTTTCGTAGAAAATTAATTTTTTTCAGATTGAAAATTAATTTTGTTAATTGAAATTGTAACTATTCAATTTTTTGTTGAAGAGTTATCTTTTTTGGTTAAAAATTGAACTATTTGTTTCAAGGTTCAAATATTTTCTTGTTGGTGTTTTTTATTTTCTTAGTGATTTTTTTTTGCATTCCTCTGTTTTTCAATTTAAAATTAAAATCTTTATTGGTTAAATATCAACTACTTAGGTAAAAGTTAAAATGTTTTGTTAAAAATTAATTTTATTTGGTTAACGATTTATCATTTTAGTCAACAAATTAACTATTTTAGTTACCTAGTTTGTCAAAAATTGGCTGTATTTTTTTTTTGAAAATTAATTTTTTCAACTGAAAATTCAACTATTCCATTTTTGGCGAAAAATTAACGTTTTCTAGTTGAAAATTCAACTGTTTGGTTGAAAATTTATCTTTTTCCGTAAAAAATTAATTTTGTTAATTGAAATTGGAACTATTCCATTTTTTTGTTGAAAAGTTATCTGTTATAGTTAAAAATTCAACTATTTGTTTCAGGGTTTAATTATTTCGTTGAAAAATCTTCTTTTTTTTTTGGTTGAATTCGTCAATTTAGTTAACTAGTTAAATATTTTAGTTAACTAGTTTGTCAAAAATTGGTTGTTTTTTTTTGTTCGAAAATTAATTTTTTCAACTGAAAATTCAACTATTCTATTTTTGGCGAAAAATTGATGTTTTCTAGATGAAAATTCAACTGTTTGGTTGAAAATTTATCTTTTTCCGTGAAAAATTAATTTTTTTTAGATTGAAAATTAATTTTGTCAAATGAAATTTGAACTATCCTATTTTTGTTTAAAAAGTTATCTGCTTTAGTTTAAAATTCAACTATTTGTTTCACGGTTTAACTATTTCCTTGAAAATTCTTCTTTTTGGTTGGAAATTGATCTTTTTCCCTAAAATTTTTTTTTTTTTAGATTGAAAATTAATTTTGTTAATTGAAATTTGAACTATTCCATTTTTGGTTGAAAAGTAATTTTTTTTAGATGAAAATTCAACTGTTTCTTTCAGGGTTCAATTATTTCGTTGAAAATTCTTTTCTTTTTAAGGTTGAATTCATCAATTTAGTTAACTAGTCAACTATTTTAGTCAACTAGTTTTCAAAAATTGACTGTTTTTTTGTTTGAAAATTAATTTTTTCAACTGAAAATTGAATTATTCTATTTTTGGCGAAAAATTGATCTTTTCTAAATGAAAATTCAACTGTTTGGTTGGAAATTTATCTTTTTCCGTAGAAAATTATTTTTTTTTAGATTGATAATTAATATTGTTAATTGAAATTTAAAATATTCTATTTTTGTTCAAAAAAGTTATCTGTTTTAGTTAAAAATTTAACTATTTGTTTCACGGTTTAACTATTTCGTTGAAAATTTGTCTTTTTGGTTGAAAATTTATCTTTTTCCGTAAAAAATTAATTTTTTCAGATTGATAATTAAGTTTGTTAATTTAAATTTGAATTATTCCATTTTTGGTTCAAAAGTAATATTTTTAAATTGAAAATTCAACTATTTGTTTCAGGGTTCAATTATTTCGTTGAAAATTCATCTGTTTGGTTGAAAATTGATCTTTTTCCGTAAAAAAATTAATTTTTTTTAGATTGAAAATGTAGTTTGTTAATTGAATTTTGAAATATTCCATTTTTGGTTGAAGGTAATCTTTTTTTGTTAAAAATTCAACTATTTGTTTCAGGGTTCAATTATTTCGTTGAAAATTCGCCTGTTTGGTTGAAAATTGATATTTTTCCGTAAAAAAATTAATTTTTTTTTAGATTGAAAATTATTTTGTTAATTGAAATTTAAACTATTCTATTTTTGTTCAAAAAGTTATCTGTTTTAGTTTAAAATTCATCTATTTATTTCACGGTTTAACTGTTTCGTTGAAAATTCTTCTTTTCGGTTGGAAATTTATCGTTTTCCGTAAAATTTTTTTTTTTTTAGATTGAAAATTAAGTTTGTTAATTGAAATTGGAACTATTCCATTTTTGATTGAAAAGTAATCTTTTTTAGGTAAAAACTCAACTATTTCTTTCAAGGTACAATTATTTCGTTGAAAATTCTTCCTTTTTTTTTGGTTGAATTCGTCAATTTAGTTAACTAATTAACTATTTTAGTTAACTAGTTTTTCAAAAATTGGTTGTTTTTTTTGTTTGAAAATTAATTTTTTCAGCTGAAAATTTAACTATTCCATTTTTGGCGGAAAATTGATCTTTTCTAGATGAAAATTAAACTGTTTAGTTGAAAATTGTTCTTTTTCCGTAAAAAATTAATTTTTTTCAGATTGAAAATTAATTTTTGAAATTGAAATTTGAACTATTCTATTTTTGTTTAGAAAGTTATCTGTTTCACTTAAATATTCAACTATTTTTTTCAGGGTTTAACTATTTCGTTGAAAATTCTTCTTTTTGGTTGAAAATTTATCTTTTTCCGTACAAAATTAATTTTTTTTAGATTGATAATTAAGTTTTTTAATTGAAATTTGAATTATTCCATTTTTGGTTTAAAAGTAATCTTTTTTAGTTGAAAATTCAACTATTTGTTTCAGGGTTCAATCATCTCGTTGAAAATTCGTCTGTTTGGTTGAAAATTGATCTTTTTCCATAAAAAATTATTTTTTTTTAGATTGAAAATGAAGTTTGTTAATTGAATTTTAAACTATTACATTTTTGGTTGAAAAGCAATCTTTTTTAGTTAACAATTCAACTATTTGTTTCAGGGTTCAATTATTTCGATGAAATTTTTTTTTTTTTTTTTTGAAAGCATCAATTTAGTTAACTAATTAACTATTTTAGTTAACTAGTTTGTCAAAAATTGGATGTTTTTTTGTTTGAAAATTAATTTTTTAAACTGAAAATTGAATTATTCCATTTTCAGCTAAAAATTGATCTTTTTTAGATAGAAATTCAACAATTAAGTTGAAATTTTATGTATTTTATTAAAAATTCGTCTTGATTCGTAGAAAATACATCTGGGTGGAAAATTCGTCTATTTTCGTTAATTTCCACTGTTGTGGATTAGAAATAAAAATATTTTTTGGTTGACTTCAACTTTTTTTTATTTAAAATTAAAATCTGTTTTGACTGAAATATCAACTATTAGATTTTCTGTAGAAATTTCCCCTCTTGTATTCAAAATTAATCTCCTTTATATAAAATTCAAAAATTTTGTTGAAAAATAATTTTTTTGATTGAAGATTGTTCCATTACTTGTTGAATTTTTTGTTTAGAGATTAATTTTTTTAACTGGCAATTTATTCTTTTTATTTTGAGCCTAAAATTACACATTTTGAGTTGAAAATTCTTCTTTTTTTGGTAGAAAATTCTTGATTTTTGTTTAAAATTCAACTATTTGGTGATAAATTAATCCACTTTGCAGCAAATTCAACAATTTTGTTCGAAAGTAATTTTTCATGAGAATTCAACTGTGTTATTAAAATTTCGTCTTCTTGGGATAAAATTCAACTATTTTGGTAGAAAATTAATTTCTTTGGTTGAAAATTAATTCTTTTTGGTTAATAATTAATTTTTGAAACTGAACATTTAACTTTTTAATTTTTTATGAAAATTTGTCTTTCTTAGTTAAGAATTCATGTATTTTGTTTAACTTTCGTTTTTTGGGCAGAATGTTAAGTTTCTTGCTTGAAAATTCATCTTTTCGGCTTAAAACTTAAAATTTTTTTTACAAATTTAACTATTTTTTTCGAAAATGTATGTATTTAGTTAAAAATTCATCTCTTTACTTAAAATTTAAACTATTTTGTTCAAAATTACTTTTTTTGGTTAAAAAATTAATTTTTAAAATTGAGAATGTAACTATTCAATTTTGGATAAAAAATTTATCCTTTTTATTCGAAAATTCATCTATTTGGTTGAGGATTCAACTTTTTTTAAATTCGTCTTTTTTGGTTGCAATATCAGTTTTTTCATTTTTTGTAGAGATTTCACATCTTTTCTTAAAATGTTATTTTATTGTTGTTGAAGATTCTTCCATCATTTGTTGAAAAGTCGATGATTTTCTGTTGCAAATTTATTTATTTAATGAAAATTTAACTATTCCAGTTGAAGATTCATAATTTCAGTTTAATTTAATTTTTTTCAATTGAGAATTTTTTTTTTTTAATTTTGATTCTAAATTGATCTTTTTTAGTTGAAAATGTATCAATTTGGATATATTTTTCTTGATTCCTCTTTTTTGGTAGAAAATAATTCCTCTTGGTTAAAACTTAATTTTTTTGGCAGAAAATTCAAATATTTGGTTGATTTGGTTGACTTGACTTCAACTGTGTTTTTTTTTTTTTTTTTTTTTTTTTTTAATTAAAATCTATTTTGTTTGAAATATCAACTATTAAATTTTTCGTAGAGATTTCACCTTTTTTGGTGGCAAATTAATCTATTTTGTACAAACTTCAACAATGTGGTTAAAAAGTAATTTTTTTGTTTGAAGATTTTTCTATCATTAGTTTAAAAATCAACGTTTTTTGGTTAAAAATTTATTTTTCAACTGAAAATTTAGCAATTCCTGTTAAAGATTCACCATTTTAGTAAAATTTGCATCTCTTTGGTTACAAAATTAACTAGTTTGTTGAAAATTCGTTTTTTTCGGTTTTGAATCAATTTTTTAATTGAAAATTTAACTACTTTGTACAAACTTCTACAATTTTTTTAAAAAGTCTTTTTTTAGAGATTTTTTCATCATTTGTTGAAAAATCATCGGTTTTGGCTAAAAAAAATTTTTTAACTGAAAATTTAAATATTTCTGTTAAAGATTCACCATTTTAGTAAAAAATTCATCTCTTTCGTTAAAAAATTAACTAGTTTGTTGAAAATTCTTTCTTTTTTTTTGGTTTCGAATCAATATTTAATTGGAAATTCAATCATATTTTTGGTGGAAAATTTACCTTTTTTAATTAAAAATGCATCTCTTTAGTTAAAAATGTAACTAGTTTGTTTAAAATTAGTTTATTTTGGTCTCGAATCAATTTTTTAATTTAAAATTTAACAATTATATATTCTTGGTAGAAAATTAATCTTTTTTAGTTGAAAATTCAAATACTTTGTACAAACTTCAACAATTTTGTTAAAAACTCATTTTTTTGTTCGAAGATTTTTTTATCATTCATGTCTTTGGTTGAAAATTTAACTAATTTGCTGAAAATTCGTTTTTTTTGTTGATTAATTTTTTAATTGAAAATTTAACTATTATATTTTTGGTGGAAAATGTATCTTTTTTTGGTTGAAAATTCATCTCTTTAGTTGAAAATTTAACTATTTTGTTGAAAATTCGTTTTTTTTTTGGTTTCGAATCAATTTTTTAATTGAAAATTTAAATATTATATTTTTCGTAAAAAATTTATCTTTTTTTATTTGAAAATTCAACTACTTTGTACAAACTTCAACAATTTTGTTAAAAAATCATTTTTTTTTGTTTGAAGATTTTTTTATCATTAGTTAAAAAATCTTCGTATTTTTGTTAAAAATTAATTTTTCCAATGAAAATTTAACTATTCCTTTGAAGATTCATAATTTTAGTCAAAAATTTATCTCTTTGGTTAAAAATTTAACTATTTTGTTGAAAATTAATTTTTTTTGTTGATTAATTTTTTAATTGAAAATTTAACTATGATATTTTTGGTGGAAAATGTATCTTTTTTTGTTTAAAAATTCATCTATTTGGTTAATAATTGAACTATTTTGTTGAAAATTCTTTCTTTTTTTTTAGAATTAATTTTTTAATTAAAAATTTAACCATTTTATTTTTGGTCAAAAATGTATTTTTTTTTTTATTTGAAAATTCAACTACTTTGTACAAACTTCAACAGATTTGTTAGAAAGTCATTTTTTTATCATTTGTTGAAAAATCATCGGTTTTTGGTTAAAAATGTAATTTTAAACTGAAAATTTAACTATTCCTGTTAAAATTTAATTAGTTTCTTCTTTTTTTTTTCGAATAAATTTTTTAAATGAAAATTTTACTATTTTATTTTTGGTGCAAAATTTAACTTTTTTGGTTGCAAATTAATCTACATTGTACAAACTTCAACAATTTTGTGAAAAGAACATTTTTTTGTTTGAAGTTTTTTTATTATTAGTTGGAAAAGCATCGTTTTTTTTTGTTAAAAATTTATTTTTTCATTAAAAATTTAACTATTGCTGTTGAAGATTCATAATTTTACTCAAAAATTGATCTCTTTGGTTAAAAATGTAACTAGTTTGTGGAAAATTCGTTATTTATTTTTTTTTAAATTAATTTATTTATGGTGAAAAATTTATCTTTTTTAGTTAAAAATTCATCTCTTTGGTTAAAAATTTAACTATTTTGTTGAAAATTCGTTCTTTTTTTTGGTCTCGAATCAATTTTTTAATTCAAAATTCAACTATTATATTTTTGGTGAAATTTTTTTTTTTTTTTTTTTGGTTGCAAATTAATCTACTTTGTACAAACTTCA